>JAJJMA010093338.1:0-18507 GCA_023529015.1 Papaver nudicaule
AGTTTACAACGGCAATAGTAAGTCAGAACCTAAATTCCTTGTCTTTTTAAACTACAAATATAAAAAAACGGTAAGCAGATGGATACATAATTGTATAGGACCAAAGCTTTCCGGTTCTTATGGCCTGAGCAAGACTAGGTAACACCACCATAAGTATGATTTATGGAAACGGTGGCGAGGAATGATCTTGGTGTACAAATGGCCCCACCCGAAATACCCAGTGTTCGTCCCATAGGTGACCTCCTCTGATCAATGCCGGACCTAAACACCTGGCTGGATTCATCCCTACACCAAAATGTAAGATAGTAGAACAAAATGTAATTTCTAGTCTGTATAGGGTTTTGATTATTAGATCCGCCTTAGGCTGTTAGGGTGGGTCTATATATAGTAAGGGTGTTTTGACAATAAGAGGTAGAAGTGTAAGGGTGTTTTGACAATTTCAAAAAAATTAGGGGGCATGCGAACCCACATGCCCCCCCTTGGAATCGCCCCTGGCTACAATATAGATTGTGGCGCGAGTGAATGAGATGACACCGAGTAAAGCAGCAAAAAATGTGATGGCTGGGTTAAGATAGCCACCTGAGATGGGGAAGGTGGCTAATCGAAGAATTGAAAGGCAAATGAATATGAATATCGATATTAGTACATTTGGGGTTTTGGTATTCGTTTCAAAGGAAGAGATGATGACTATGGTATCCAAGGCAAATACAAGGACAGTTGTGCCTATGAGCTCTGCAACTGATGCGCGCCATACTTAATACATAAACTTGTCAACTGCTTAGCACTGTTAATGCAATATACACTTTTCGATAAAACAGTAAGAGAATTATCGAGGAAGCACCAATATCTTACCTCGAGCGAGAAAAATTACTCCAGCCCCGTGGCCAGCTTCTCAGTCAAATTTTTCGGCATATGGTTCTTGTCATCTCCGTTCTTTCCCTCTTCAGTACTTCAGAACAAAAAGTAACCAGATGGGAGCAATAAGAGTTGATCCACAATTTTTAATCGAATTGCAAAGTTTAAGAACTGTATTACATTCAATTCAACTATGTTCTTCTCAAAAGGGAAAGTAAGACAAGACACCAATACTTATACTAGAAACAGTACAACCGACACAATACAACACTGGACACGTGTACTAACAAGACTGGACAGAACAGAAAATAAATGGAACAATCTAGAACAGACAGATGTCATAAATGACAGCTAGCACACACCAAATCACTCATGTCTTAACAGCCCCCCGCAATCTCATAGTTTGAGCAGCAGGGAAGACATTGAGCTTGTCTCTGAATTTGCAAAACTTAGCAGTTGATAGTGGCTTGGTGAAAATATATGCTCTTTGTTCTTCTGTGTTGATATACCTGACAATTAATCTCTTAGCAGTTACCAATTCCCTTACAAAATGGAAAGCTATCTCAATGTGCTTCATTCTATGATGGAAAATTGGGTTCTTAGACAGATAAGTTGCACCCAAATTGTCACACCACAGAACTGGTGGAGAAGAAACAGGAAAACAAAGTTCAGAAAGTAAACTTTGCAGTCATAATACTTCAGAAGTAGCATCTGCCAGTGCTCTGTACTCAGCTTCAGTACTGGATCTGGAGATTGACTTTTGCTTCCTGGAACACCATGAAATAAGATTGGGACCAAGAAAAATTGCCATTCCACTTGTGGATCTCCTGTCAAATGAATCACTGGCCCAATCAGCATCACAGTAGGCTTGAATATGTAATGCAGTGGACTTCTTTAACTGCAAACCTTTACTAACAATACCACTTAGATACCTTAAAATTCTCTTAACTTGACACCAGTCATCTTCAGTAGGTGCTTGCATTCTCTGACATGCCTTATTGACAGAAAAAGAGATATCAGGTCTAGTTATAATTGCATATTGCAAAGCTCCCACAGTGCTTCTGTACAGTTTAACATCATAAAATAAAGGAGAACTTCTAAAAGTAACAGAAGTAGGTAATGCCATTGGAGTAGAAACAGACTTTGCTGATAGCATCTTAGTTCTCTTCAGTAAGTTTTCAATATATTGTTTTTGACTCATTACTGTCAAACTTAGCTTCTATACATAAGAAGAAGGATAATTGTCCTAAATCTTTAATAGCAAATTCTGTACTCAGACTTTGTAAGATTGTTTATATTGTTGCTGCACTGCTACCAGTTACTAAGATATCATCAACATAGATCAAAATGTAGACACATTCAGTTGGAGTGACCTTAAAGAACAATGAAGTATCTGTTTTTGATCCCTTAAACCCCTGACTACACAGATATGTACTTAGCCTTTCAAACCATGCTCTTGGAGCTTGCTTAAGACCATATAAAGATTTCTTTAACTTACACACATGGTTTGGAAAATCCTTATTGATAAAACCAGGAGGTTGCTGAATATAAACCTCTTCAGTTAAGTTTCCATGCAGAAAGGCATTTCTAACATCTAGTTGCCTAATATCTGGGTTGCACAGACACAGACACGGACGCGGTGACGCGGACACGACACGACACGGACGCGGCAAGGTTCCAGAAAAATTAGGACGCGGACACGTATATATTAGGTTATTATAAAATAAATTATACATGTAATAAATATCAATTTTCAAAGTAAATATTAAGTTTTCATTACAAAATGGCATTGATATATATAAAATTTAGCTAAACATGAATATATATAAGTTATCAGCAACACAAGCACAAATCAACCTTTGGTCTGATGGTTGATAGCCTACTACGTATGTTCCAAGTCACGAGTTCGATCCTCAATAGGACTTTTTGTATGGAAAAGATACATAGACCAGATACCCACGTCACAAGCTAACAGACCTCATGTTTCACGACTCAAGCCGTGTCCAACTCAGGTTTACGTGCGTCCGGCTCGCGTCTGGATCGTGTCCAAGTCAAAAACACGTGAGACGCGCACGTGGGCGTGTCTGACCTGCGTCGTACGCGCGTCTTGTCCGCGTCCCCCGCGCGTCGGACGCGGACCCGACACCAAAGTTGGCGCGTCTGTGCAACCCAGCCTAATATCCCATCCTTTATACAATGCAATTGCCAACATTAGTCTTATTGTAGTGGGTTTTACCACTGGACTAAGTGTCCTGAAAATCTACACCCTCAATTTGATTGAACCCTTTTGCTACTAATCTTGACTTGTTTCTCTCCTTAGTACCATCAGCTTTTCTTTTAATCCTGAACACCCACTTACAGCCTATAACATTTTGCCCATCATATGGAACATAGTCCCATGTGCCACTATCTATTAAGGCATTTACTTCATCCACAATACTAGGAATCATGATCTTGTAATGCTTGAGTAAAGGTAGTTGGAGTAAGAAGATCATCATCAGCAGCAGCAGTACTAGTTTCAGTAGTATAGACTTTCGGTTTGGAGATGCCATTTTTAGATCTAGTGACCATCTCATGTGTTGATGTTGAAACTGGTATAACTGGTGTTTCTGGTTTGGATGACAATGGTGGAAAATCAGAAGGTTTGAATATAGAGGTTTCAGGATCAGGTTCATTTGATATAGTAGGGTTTGGTGAATTTGTAACTGAAGTATTTATAGTTTGAGGTACAGTAGGTATGGAATATAAACTGGAATAAGGAAATTCAGCTTCATCAAAGACAACATTCCTGGAGACTATAATTTTGTTTGTATTTGGATTTAGACACCTATTCCCTTTATGCATGAGATGGTAGCCTAGAAAAATACACTTGACAGATCTTTGTTGCAGCTTATGAGTGTTGAAGGGTCTGATGCAAGGATAACAGATACAACCAAAGGTTTTGAAGTATGTGTAATCTGGTTGTTGATGAAAAAGTATTTCAAGAGGTGTTTTGCCATTTAGGATTTTAGAAGGTAATCTATTTATGATGTAGTTTGTTGTCTCAAAAGCATATGACCAAAAAGTAGTGGCAGGGAAGCATGATTGAGTATGGCTAAACCAGTGTCAACTATATGTTTATGCTTTCTTCCAGCAGATCCATTTTGTTGATGATAATGAGGACATGACACTCTATGAGAGATACCACAAGACTGAAGATATGTTGATACATTTATATACTCTCCACCCCAATCAGACTGTAAGTACTTGATATTTCTGTTGAATAAGTTTTCCACTAAGGCCTTAAACTTAATAAATGATGCTAACACTTCAGACTTATAGGCAAGAGGATATATCCAAGTAAATTTGTTGTAAGCATCAATGAATGAGACATAATACTTGTACCCATTAACAGAACAGACAGTAACACCCAAACATCTGAATGAACTAAGTCTAAAGGACCAAATACAAAATCAGTTTTAGATGGATATGGAAGTGCATGAGATTTGGCCAGTTGACAGTCAGTACAGATTGATTTATCCAAATGAGATGTGATTGAAGCATCAATGCTTGACAGAACATGTTTTAAAGTTCTATATGCAGGATGTCCTAGTTTGCAATGCCATTCACTCAAAGTACTATTCACAGCAGCAAAAGCATTCTTCAGTGTAGCTACATCAAATGTAAGATCATATAGGCCATCTTTCATACCACATTTAAGTAATTCAACTTTGCTAACTATGTCCTTGATATATAAGTGATAAGGATGAAATTCAAAGAAACAATTGTTATTCTTAGCAAACTTGTGAACTGATAATAGGTTTCTAGTTATTGTAGGGACATGCAGCACATTAGATAGTGTTAATGTAGTGGTAGGAGAAGGAATGTAAGAGGTACCAGTGTGTTCAATAGACAAACCTGCTCCATTGCCAACTTTAACTCTGTCTGATCCTTCATATGGAGAATGCAAATTGAGATTTGATAAATCTGAGGTAATATGGTGTGTAGCTCCAGAATCTGGTGTCCAATTCCTTTGCGTAGATGATTCACCTTGGTGATGATATGCAGTGTAAGCTTCTGGTTCAGGGAACCATGTATCATCATATTCTTCAAAGAACTCTTCAGAGAAGGCATTGTGAGCTTGTATTGATGCATAAGGTCTGTCATAGCGATATCTGCACTCCATTGCACTATGTCAGAGTTTTTGACAAAGTTGACATTTAATGTAATAGTCATACCTTGGAGCTGGTGGTTGATAACTTGGTGGGTAAAAATTTGTTGGATAATAACCAGATCCAGAGTTTCTTCCACCACGATCTGATCTACCACCTCGATAACCACCATGAAAAGGAGCTCTACCACGAAAGTTTCCTCTGAATGAAGGCCTGCAACCACAACGAGAATTAGAATTCCATCCAGGATTTGAATTGCCATAGACTGAAGGATGTGAATAAGAAGTGTAGTATCCATATGATCTAGAATCTTACTAAAAAGATGGATGTTGCTGATTTGCAACATTAGCTGAAGCAGTAGATATATCTGAATCTTCATAGGAATTCATACGTGATTCCTCAGCTAGCAACAAACCAAGATGCTCAGTAGTAGTAATCGATCCGCTTTCTTCAATTGTTGAGTATTCACAGACGTAACAAAGGAATTGTACTCATTTGGCAATCCATGAAGTATATGATACACAAGATCCTCATCAAGTACTTTTCGATCAATTTGAGTTAATTGACGAGCTATAGATCTCGATTTATTGAAGAAAGTAATCATACTATCAGTACCTTTCTTCAGGTTGTGTAGATCAGACTTCATTTGCATTAACCTAGAACGAACAGTAGCATTGTAATCACTCTCTAAAGTTGTCCAAATATCATTATAAGTTTTGCAGCCAAGAACTGAAACACTACACTCATCTGTTAGAGCCGAAAGCAACCATGATAATATTGCTTGATCTTGATTTAACCATGAAATAAAGGATGGATTTATAATGAAATTTGAAGATTCGGATTCAATATCTTTCGAAGCAGAAACATCAAGTGTTGATTTGAGATATTTAATAGGACAAGCAAAAGATCCATCAACAAATTTGAAGAGATCATAACTTCTCAGAAGTGGTACGATCTGAGATTTCCAGATGGAATAATTTGATGATGTGAGTTTAGATAGCGGTTTGAAATTGAGAGTAATATGAGTACAAGTTGGTGAAGAAGTTGAATCTTGAACTACCATGATTAGACAGTGTAAATCTTCAATTTACAGAGAAAGGTTAGCCCTAACCATGGATCGATAAATCTGATACCATGTAAGAATTCTATTACATTCAATTCAACTCTGTTCTTCTCAAAAGGGAAAGTAAGACAGGACACCAATACTTATACTAGAAACAGTACAACCGACACAATACAACACTGGACACGTATACTAACAAGACTGGACAAAATAAAAAATAAATGGAACAATCTAGAACAGACAGATGTCATAAATGACAGCTAGCACACACCAAATCACTTATGTCTTAACACAAAGAAATATTATACTATAGAGTAAACTTACCTATACCAATGAGAGATAGATATGATGTGCATTTCATTATCCTTCTTCAAATAGCCTAATTCCTCTCCAACCAAGTGCACCTTAAGAGCACCCCCCCTATTTCTGACTTCTGAACCTAAATAAAGGCCAGTGTTAACGAGGTCAATGGAGCATGTCTAACTAAATCATCTTGACAAAGAAGTACTATGTTGACTTTAAAGACGGCATTTAGGATACATCGAATGCTGATCTTAGTATAGAAAAGCAACTCAAGGAAGTAATTTCAAATCTTCCTATGAAAATGACAGCAAGGAATATTAAAACTCCCAAATTTATTCCATGTAACATAGTTTACAACGGCAATAGTAAGTCAGAACCTAAATTCCTTGTCTTTTAACATGTAACTACAAATATAAAAAAACGGTAAGCAGATGGATACATAATTGTATAGGACCAAAGCTTTCCGGTTCTTATGGCCTGAGCAAGACTAGATAACACCACCATAAGTATGATTTATGGAAACGGTGGCGAGGAATGATCTTGGTGTACAAATAGAATGCCACACAAGAAATAGTTGGCCCCACCCGAAATACCCAGTGTTCGTCCCATAGGTGACCTCCTCTGGTCAATGCCGGACCTAAACACCTGGCTGGATTCATCCCTACATCAAAATGTAAGATAGTAGAACAAAATGTAATTTCTAGTCTGTATAGGGTTTTGATTATTAGATCCGCCTTAGGCTGTTAGGGTGGGTCTATATATAGTTTTTATTCTTGTAATTTTCCTCTCAAAAGGAAAGGAGTTTTTCCTCCACAAAAAAAATTGAATGACCTATTAACAACATATCTTTCTTTGAAGTAATTGTTGCTGCAATAAACACCACAAGAGGTCAACTATGAGTCCAATGATTGAGCTAACAATAACAGGTCCATGGGCCTTCGTTTGACGATGGTCGAACCCGATCCAAACTGAGGCAAAAAGGAAAATGAAGGTACATATGATCCAGTGTTGTTCCTGGAATTTTTTTGCTCTGAACCAAACACATAATTTTATACCCCGTAAAAGAAAAAATTGAGCAAACTTCTAATAATAAATGATAATTTTTTTTGTCTTATTAATAATCCAATAAAAAAACTTGTTATTTCAAGCAAAAAACGAAAAAAGTTAAAAAGTTCGTTGAAATGTTTCCGCCCTTCGCGTATTCTTAAAGACAAACTCTCTAATAATAGATTTGTAATATATTTTTCCAGCTATAGCTATTTCAATAGTTATTATAGCCAAGCCATTCAATCTTGACAATCGAAGATAAGATTTAATCAACTTCAGCTTTGAGAAGCTTATTTCTGCTAAGGCCACAGTAACAAAGACAGTAAGCAAAATTCAATAAGCAACCCAAGCGTTGGGATAACAAGCTTGCAAGTTTTTTAAATGATGCAATATCTCAAGTGGTTTCTTTTTCTCACCCGGCAAAGTTCTTTTCATGGCTTTTAATTCGGTGTAGAAAATGTACCAAAACTTAAATAACCTTCAAGTTTGGTACATGATGCAAACAAACTATCATCGCTCGTTGGTTTTTCCAAGTCAAATGAGAAACCATACATGTTTTCATACTCTTTGACTTGGTCAAATCTATTCTTAAATGAAAGCCTAGCACAATCTACTATGTATATAAAGTAGTCTCTTTTAAAAGATTCCTCACATGATGTCTCCTCGCTAGCATCTTCATTGAAATAACTCTTGCACTTTTTGACACGTGATTCCTTGAACTTAGGATTAATGTCCATCTCAGCCACAATACTCTTTGCTTCAGCTAGTGCTTTTTCAAAGCCATTGTCTATGTAATCTTCAAAATATGCAACAAGCATTTCAATATGTCTATATATAGCATCATCCATATGCATATGATTTTCTTGTAATTCCTTGCTAATAGAGTTCAAAAAATTTAATACATCATATCAAGGAAAAATTGCAAAGTTCTTCATGTGATTCTTGAGAATGCCTTCAACTATACATTTTTCATATTTTTTGGATTTCTTTATCAAGCTACTTAAAGTAGTTCGTATTTTCGGCGTTTGGAGTTTTATTGCTTTAACGCTTCTCACGTGACTTTCCTACCTAGTGTTTGATAAGGCCTTAAAAGTAATTAGACCATTAGCCCCTGTCTTCTTTTTAAAAACTTTTCATCGCTCATTGTTTAATCCTATGCTTAACTATTATTATCTTCTAAACGCCTTCTAAACTATACAAAAGTAAGCTACTTTGATCTTCATTAAGGAAGCTCTCTAACTATACACCTCATACCACTTTCCAAACAACTTCATTAATGAGTAAAATGCGTTTAACAAATCGTTGCTTACCCTTATGTGTTAATAGAAATGAAATAAATAAAATGATTGAGAAAAATAAATAAATAAGGCATTGAATTGTCTTCGAGATGAGGTGGTTTCGAGTAAAGAATGTCCAACTAAGGGTGGATCGCATGAAGAATGATGGTAAAACAGCTAGCAAACCTCATGATTATTATCATAATTATGCTCGACTAATTGAGTTTAAGCATGGGGGGGATTTTTTTTTTTTTTTTTCCTTTTTGATGAACAATCAAGTCACATTTCATTCATTACAATATGGTGATTACATGATTGCTTGCAATAAAATTGAGAACATCACAAAAATCAAATCCCAAATACAATTAAAGATGTCAACTACATGTAGTTCACGAAGAGAAAGATCAATATACCGTAAAGGCACCAAATTATTATATAAAAAGTGGAGAGAAAAAATGGTATATCAGGAATCGTTTCCGACCATTTAGAATATTTGCCTTCTTTAGCAGAAATACTCCAAATAGATAGGAGTGCTTAGCTCTTTATCCTGTAAATGTGAACGAAAATCCTGGATGCCCTAAATCCCTTTAGTTGAAGATGAATCCAAAGAGATGTCGTGATGAATCTTCGATGTTCTTTATTCTAGAATAGCAAACTATAAACCAACCATATAAGAAAGAATTGTTAGAGCATGTCTCAGTCAACCTCACTAAGTATTGGTATGTCAAGCTTAGTTGTCAAGTTTAGTGATTAAAACTCGACCTCTTGAAACACACATTAGGTAAAGACTTCATTAAGTTAGCTTAAGGTTGTGAAAGATGTTTGGAGGGATTTAGAGCCACTATTTGAAGAGACGAAAAATATCGAGGAGATAACGAGCATATCCACTTTCGCATTCAAGAGGTTGGTGAATTTGAATAGCGCGATTTCATTATCTTTTACACTTGTGCTACAAAAGACAAAACAAAACTTAATTCTTGATCTTTACGTTATGACTTGATCTTTTGTGATCAATGTGTCTTAATATATAACTCCACGATATCTCTTGCGTATTCGTTGTTGTAGTTATGGCATTTCATATTGCTTAAAGCTTCCTTTTCTTCTCATCTTTAAGTGATATAAAGTTTTTCCTAAAACCCATGGGTTGGATAATAGCATTCTATAAGTATGTTGTCTATGTAGTCTTACGAGATTATATGCATTATAGTATTGTGTCTCGACTTACCTTTTCTGACTCTGTCAGAGTGTTAGTATGTATGTTGTGTAGACTTGACATATTGCTTTTATGAGTTATATCTTTGTGTGACTCTGATTCCGAAAGTTCAAAATCATACATTTGATTTTGGACATATGAGGATCTAGATATGCCATTTTACTTTTATATTTCGAAATCATAATGAAAATACGAGTGTGTCGGTATAAAATCCGTTAGAGACATTTTACCTAACAACCAATAAATTATAACATCCTTCCTATGATTTAGAGAAGTTTCTTAATAGAAAGCTTGATACCGAGACAGACTATGGACCATTTCGATAAAGATGAGAGCATGCAATCAATGACAAAGTTAAGATCTATGCATTGATATAAAATGTATCACTGGCTATCTTTACATGAAGTTGTGCTTAAAGACCTGAGGAGATGCAATACTAACCTAATCTCCCTCAAATGTCCCAAGACTTATAAAAAAAAAATCCAACCCTTACAAATGAGCTGGAGCTCGCCTTATATAGATCGAACTACAACTGGATTACATATAATAAGACAAAATATACAATCGTGGTGGTGTCAGAAGTTGTCGAGTAAGTCGGTGGTCTTCGAAATGTCCTCAGAGTGGTTGTTACTTCGATGCTCAGTCTTCGAGATCATCAATCGAGGATAACGAGCTTTCTGGTATCGAGTTTTCCTTCTTCGTTACCTTCCAGGCGGTCTCCCATTATGTGCGCACCTTTCCAGATTTTCGATAAAGACAGCTCACTGTTGTATGAAATCCTCTCGGGTTCTACTCCGTGCTTCGCGTCCTTCACTTGTCACCCTGCTTCTATTCTGAGATCCTGACACGTATCTCGATAGTTTTATGCCTCCACAGTTTGCCTCTTTCCTTATTTGAAGATCAACGATATTCGAAGAAGAAAACTTCTTGTATTCTACCATCCTCGACACGTGTCCAGTCTTTAATCGCCTAGGACTGACACACGTAGCTTTGAATGTTTCGAAACCGTCGCCCCCCTTTCCACCTTCTGGCTTGCTTTGTCAGCTTTGGATTCTTGCTCTATTTAAACCTGTCTTCTCCCTCTTTCACAACTTTACTTTTCTCTTTGAAATTTTTTTATCTGTAAAAATTCTTAATCTTCCTAGTTCTTCCTTATCGCAGTTTTTTTTCCTTCTTTGTATCTTGAATCATGGTGAGTTTCTCAAATCTGTTTTATTTGTGGCTAATCTTGATTCTCAGTTTGAACTAACTTTTGCTGCTGTATTTTAGGCCCCAAAAAATAACGTCGTCTCTGAGGGACAGGTTTCTCCCAGAAAGAAGGTGGATTGTAAACTTAGCTGGGAGGATAGAGCCGAGCTTCTTGGGTTCAATACGAATCTTTTCCCTTATGCGGAGTTTGATAAAAATGTTTCTTTATCCCCTGAGATTATTCTTAAACTTGGGTGTAACGACAGACGGATTATAGTCATCGGTGAGCAATTAGGCGCCGGTTTTCCTATTCCCTTATATAATCTTAAGAATTCTTTGTTTTACGATATTTATTCCCGAATCACCCCTCCTCGCGGCTTGATGCAGTTAAATGGTAATTCCATTCGACTGATTGGTTAATGTGTGGCCCGCTCGAAGGGTAGGTCGAATTATTACGAAGAGTTTCCAAAGGATTCAAATCCTCCCGAATTTTGGACTGATGATAATTCTTCAAGCATTATAAGGTTTGAATAAGTGTGTTTAAGGAGGCTGCTCCCTGGGGCGTGAGGTTTGGAAAGGTGCTAAATGCATCACATGTTCTCGATGATGTAGATCCCACTAGGTCGACTACGAATAGACTTCTTCGCCACTCCAGTGATGATGTGTGGTTTACGAAGCCAGTAATCATTGAAGGTCCTATTCGTTATGTCTATGCTGATGAAGAGAAAATGATTGGACGAACGGGCTTCGAGAGTGGCCATTCTTTCCCAGTTGTTGAATATTACTCGCTGCACTTTTCCGAGAAAGAGCAGAAGGATTCTCGAGAGAGGATTGCCGCTTATAAAGCGAAGGTAAGTTACTTTACCTCCAACTTCTTTATTTTCCTTGAGTAATTTTCTTGCGCCCTGTTTTTTCTCAGAAGGAACAAGAAAGACTAAGTAAAGATCCGAACTAGGAGCCTGGTGACGATTTGAAGAAGTAGGAAAAGGAAGTCCCAACAATCCGAAGCTGGAAAGGAGGCAAGTGGTCAGGTAACAAACACAACCTGCCTCAGCTATGCTATGGGTATGAATACTTGCCTCTGTTTGTTTCCTGACGAATTGGCTGCTTTTCAGCAAGGTAAAAGATTGTAGGTGGTTGGAGATCCTGATCGCACGAAGGTTACGAAAGGAGGTTTGGGAAAAGAGAGTAGTTCGAAGGAGGGGATATCGAAAGAAGTTTCTTCAAAGAGATATCCTACGAGGGCCGCCCTTGAAAAGGTAGAAAACCCCTCGAATGGTGCTATTGAAGAAATCGAAGACGAAGATACGATGAAGATGAGTTTGTATTCAGTTCACTTCGTCAACTAAAGAGAGATAAAGGGACGTCACCTTCCGAACTTCCTTCGAAGAAACTGCCGCCCGAATCTTCTCGAGGTGAAGATGGAGCTGCGAAGAAGGCTACTGCCTCTGCTACTGTGGGTGCCTCAGATGCTGAGTTTGAATCGGATCTTCCCCACTCTAGAATGAATTTAAATGTGTATGAGACTAATTGCCAACTGATTGATGCTTCCACACTGCGACAACCCGTGCCTTCCCTTTGTGGCCCTTCGGTATCTCAAGGTTTTTCCCACGGATCTTATTCTGAGGAAAATATTCAGACAGTGTTCTCGAGCTGGCCCCTTCTCCCAGGACATTGCTGATCACTTGAGGACTTATGCCAAGGATCCTTCGAAGGGTCAGCTCGATGATTTTCTCGCTACTTTTGTCTCGCAATCTTTTTCTGGAGTTTGGGATAGTAAGACTTTGGATTCGGAATGGAACAAACACCATGATTTCCTCGAAGGGGTAAGCGATTTTCTTTTATTGTTGAATTTTTTTCTTGCCTATGTTGTTGCTAATAGTGTGTTGTTGTTTGCAGTCTTATCGCCATGGTATATACCTGTTAAATTTGTCCAGATCACAAGGAAAGGAAATTGCTCGTCTTGACGAGGAGTTGCTGAGCTTACGTCATGAGAAGGACGATCTTACAAGTGAACTTGTGAAGAGTAGGGGTAAGACAATACCAAGTGAAAGGTTTCTTTGATTCTCTTTGTTTGTTGTAGAGATGATGTTCTATTGTTTACAAACAGAAAATGTGATTGATTTGGGAAAGTAACTCGATGATGTTGCTGGTGAACGAGATACCCATTCTACAAACTGGGAAACTCAAACTAAACTGGTTTCGAAGCTGGAGTTAAAGCTAGAGAAGAAAGAGGAAGACTTTGTCTTGTTGGAGAAGAATCGTAATGTTGCTTTGGATATCAAGGCTGAGGAGATCAATTTGCTCAAAAGGAAGGTTGATTCGTTAAATCAGCATATAGATGATTAATCGAAGAGAACCACTCTTTTTAGCCGTGGTCATACTCGTGAACTTTTTAGGAGTTTTGGAATGAAACCACCATTTTACCCCAATGGCACAGATGATCTCGATGCTGTAATGGAGTCTGATAAGGGTTTAATTTCTCTTGATAGGGTTCAGGTTGTGGTGGAGAGAATGATAGAGAGGAGGGATGTTGGTGAAGAGTCCCAATGGGAAACAATTTATAAAGGAGACGGCAGCGAAGAGTATGGTGGGAAAGATAATTATGATGAGAGAGAATTTAAAGTGGTGGAAGAATCAGAGGGTGAGAAACCAATTGAAGAAGAAGAAACGGTGGTGCATGAATCAAAGGGCGAGATGCCAAAGGGAGAAATTGGTAATACAGTGGTGGATGAAAAAATGGAGAATCAAGATGAGGAGCTTCAATGTGATGAGCCAAAAGAAAAGTCTGTAAAAAAATAGCACTGATGCTGGCGATGATATTGGTAAGGGTACTGAACCTGAGAGTCGAAGTACCACAAGAGATGTCGAGAATATTCCCGAAACTGATGATGTACATATTAAGGAGGTTGCTGAGGATACTGCATAGCGATGTTACATTTCTTCTACTATCTTTTTGTAATTTTCCTTGGTTGATCTACTCTTTGATTGAGTGTCGAAGTCTACTGTTGAAGCTTTTGATGTGGCTTCTTCTTCGTTGTCTATTTTTGTTTTTTGTTGTAAACTATGTATTATCAAGCATGGATTGTACTCTTTTCGTAATCTTCTTTAATGATTTGTTGTTATGAATTTGTTGTTTTTCATAATCTAGTCATGTTTTATTCGACCTACTTACTTGCTTGGTAACTCGTGATCAGGCACAAAGTTTACCCTGCAACTTCTAGGCTCCTAAGGTTACTTGGAGTGCAACTCTAGGGCTTACTTCGTTGTCGGAGGCAGTAAACCAAACTAGTGGGGGCTTATGGATCACCCTTCCCAAAGGCTTTGAGCTACTTGCCTGGTTTCAAGCAAACACTGGCTATCGAGACCATAGGTACCCGTTTTGCCTCAGTACATTAGGTGGGTATCGAAGATATCTAGTATCTTCCAAGAGGACAAGGTGGTGTCCTAAAACCCCATTTAGCCCAAGTAAAGTAGGAATCTTATGGTGGGTAGTTACTATCGATCTTCGATAATAAAATAGCACATTGGGTGAGTGTCGGTCAAGGCTGGAGCTTAGACAAGGTACTGTTCTCATATCACGGCCAGGAGATTGACTCTTTCTGTTCTCGCTTGCCCCTCCTCGAGGCTGTATTTGATTTTTCGGAGGAGGTCCCTTGGCTGCGTAACTCGCTTACCATTCCCGTGAATGTAAGCTAAGTACCTGCCTCGGGGTTCCATCCGCCCTAATGGCAGATGTTAATCCCATTTATCATCTCCGTGACGCCTCAAAAAAGAGGTCCCAGTGGTCGCAATGGTAGTGGGTCCAAATGCCTCTAGCTTATGTAGCTTTGATGCAAAGTTCCCACCGCTAACGGGGTATCTTGTGGGTAGATGACTGTGTCATGTAGCTCGTAGGTCCCTTACAGCTACATGTACCTCATCTATGTGCCTAACGATGTAGGACTTTTTTTATATTTGACATCAGGGCCTTGGCGTCAAGACCCTTAATTTCATTGCGTCAAGGCACTAGGGGAGATATGGCATGATGGCCCATTCGTAAATATGGCATCGAGGCCTTAGGAGAGATGCCTAATCAGGTAGGACTTTTCCCTAATCGAGTAGGATCTGGAGTTTGATTCGGGATACGATAGATTCTTTATTTGGAGACTGAAACCAAAGTACATCATCTTTTATGAGAAATATTTTCGTATATATTTTGCATTCCATATTTCCTAACCCAACTCCTTTCTCATCGATTGACTTGTATGCTCCTTTCGGTGCCACCTGCTGTGGTTTGAAGGGTCCTTCCCATATTGGTTGTAATTTTCCGTCGTTTCCTTTTTTTGGAAAGGTGGGATTTCTCATAATACCAACTCGCCTGGCTGGAATTCTCTTTCGATGACTTTTGTTGTATTCTCGAGCTAACCTCTGCTAATAGTTAATTATGTGCTGCAAAGAGTCTTATCTAGCCTCTTCCAGATCATCCAGTTTTTCATATATTAAATCGGCTGTTAGGTTTTTCTCCCATGAATTATATTTATCCGTTGGTAACATTATCTCGGTGGGAAGTACTGCTTATGTTCCATATGTATAAGGTCGAATGGGGTCATCCATGTTGCTTCTCTTCGGGATGTTCGAACTGCCCATAGTACATTGTGAAGGTGTTCGCACCATTTCTTTTTGTCATGTATGACGCGTTTTTGCAAGTTATCTACAATTGTTTTGTTAGTTGCCTCCACTTGGCCGTTGCTTTGTGGGTATATCGGAGTTGAAGTTCCCAACCTTACATTGTATTGATTTAGCAAGAGCTTGACGTCGGCACTTAAGAATTCTTTTGCGTTATCCTAGACTATATCAGCAGGGACTCCGAATCGACAAAATATAATTTCCCAGAAGAAGGTGAAGATATCCTAATCCGTGTGGTTTTTCAATGCTTTAGCTTCGATCCATTTTGTAAAATAATCAGTTGCCACGATAATATATTTACGTTTCCCTAATTCCGTAATGAAAGGTCCCACGATATCGACCCCCCACTTTGCGAAGGGCCACGGGCTTAATAATGTGTTTAGAGTCGTTGCTGGTGCGTGAATCCTTTTGGCGAATCTCTGGCATGCATCACATCTTCGAGATATATCCTTTGCATCAGCCTGCGTGTAGAGCCAATAATACCCTTGAGCTTTGGTTCTCTGAGCTAGAGCTCTTGCTCAACTATGAGTTCATTCTTCGCCGCTGTGAAGTTCTGTCATTAGTGCAACACAATCTATTCGATGAACACATCTTAGCAGTGGACCCAAGAATGACTGCCGATACAGGACTTCATCGAGGATTCTGCAGTTTCCCGATCTGCTGATTATTTTATGAGCTTCAAGTGGATTACTTGATAATTCCTTAGTTTCCAAATACATTCTTATTGGTAACCTCCAGTCTTCGGTGTCATCTTGAATTTTCAATACGAGTTCCTCTCTTGAGTCTTTGATGGATGATTTCTGCACTCTTCCAATCTCGATGGTGACAATGCTTGGGTCTGTTATTTTTGAAGCAATAGATGCCAGAGCATCTGCATGTCTGTTATCCTTCATCCATATGAGCCGTATTTTTAGATGTGGGATTTTTTCCGTTAACCTCCTTGCCAATTTTTTATACTTCAGTAACACATCGTTTGTCTAGTAGCTCCCATCGAGTTGCCTAACTACTAGCTGAGAATCTGTGGTTATCCTTCCCTCCTGGATTTCTATTTCTTTCATGAGTTTTAATGTGTAAATCATTGCCTCGTACTCTGTCTCGTTATTCATGGCTGCGAATTCTAACCTAAGTGAATACACCGTTCTCTTTCCTTCTGGCAAAGTGAAGACTATTCTAATTCTACGACCATCTCTGTTTACTGATCCATTGATAGGTGCACAAAACACCTATTCAAGAGTACCTAATTGATACACTTTAGTCGGCTAAATTCCTCATACATTCTTTATTTTACCCCTTTTTTATTTTGCAGGTACTTTGAAGTTTAATAATACAAAATGAAGCAAACAACAATTAAATTCATCATTTGTTAGCTCTCGGAATCGATGGACTTAATTACAAGAAGGATGCAAAATTCTAAGAGTGTCGCAAACGAGATTACTGGGAGCAGGCCTTAAGATTATTAAATGGATACCAAGTGCAGCCGTGTTCCATCCATCCCCAGAAGATCGATAAGGGCTACCCCTTTTTATTTGACTTATCAACAGACGGGTTTGGTTTCAAGTCAGTCTCTGAATGTTTGGTAAGGCAGGGACGGACCTAGGATTCTTTCTTGGGTAGGGCTAGAATATCATTGACTGCCATGCCGCGGCAAATTTTTTTGGAACAAATTGTATAACTACTAAACAACTGTAATTTGTGGAGAGATCGAAAGAAAAATGGAAAAATAATCATACATTTCACACAAATATAGGTATTAATGCTCTTATTTATGGGCTAAAACTATATGAAAGATGGCTAATCATAATATTTTGATTGGCTAAACTAGAAAATAAAAAAAAATTCATTACCTAAAAATTAGTTTGTCAAAATCTAGGACGGCACCTTAGCCCAGCTGTAGGCCCGTCCCTGTGGTAAGGTGCTGGTTCGAGTCACAATTGAGAGGGAAGCTAGGAGAGTTCAGCTGGTTGGTAACCAAGGTTCAAGAAGAAGAGAAGAGAGCAGATAACAATATGTTGTTGTTGTCGTTGATTTGTGGCTGACGGGTGAGGAATCAAGCTGTACCACAACTAGTGTTGCTTGATATCAATGGATTGGGGTTGCAGTTATGGCTCGTCACTGTGGGTAAGCAGAAGAGAGTTGCTGACGGAGAAGAATGAAGAGGTTAAGAAGCTAATGAAGAGAAGAACAAATGGAAGAATAAGAGTTCAATTTGAGCAAGAGAACAACGTAAAGAAGATGCGGCTGCTGCCGTTAGAAGTTGTGCTCGATTGGGTTGTATGCGTGTGCTTGGAATGATGTTTATACTGTATGTTGGAGGGAAGGAGAATAATGATGATGATAAATCTATAACAAGCTTGTGTCTATGCAACCAGGAAAGTGCACGTAATGCGTTTGTCAGAAGGCTTGACCGACTAGTATGACTGAACCTGTCGTGTCGTCAGTTCCTGCCAGGGTTCTGGTGGGTTTTTAGCAAGGGTTATGTAAGTATTCAGAAGGCAAGATGAAAACGTACAGTGGGTTAGAGTTTGGGCAACAGGATGACAAAGTTGGTGGTGATTGGAATCGAATTTCAGTTGGGTTTCTAACTGATATAACAGGAAAGTGGTGTTGCTGCCACTGAGTAGACAACAAAGGTAAAGAAGGTGACTTGATTCTACATGGTTCTGAGGTATGTACTGATTAGAAAACAGGGAGAAACACAAGTGTTGTTGCGGGTTTGGTAGAGTGTAGTGTGTGGCTTTACAA
>JAJJMA010093357.1:0-10562 GCA_023529015.1 Papaver nudicaule
CAACAAAAGCCTTATCACCAGCCATCACACCCTTCTTGTTTCTCAAATCAAAGAAAATAAAAGGTACATAGAAAAGAAATTTTTCCGGGGAAGAGATGATGAAACAACTGCTTCATCACTAGCATTTTTATAAGCACCAAAATCCAAGTGAACATCCAATTTCACCCTTGACACGCTAAACGACACAATGCATCATCAACAACTGTCCCAACGCAGCATATCAACGAAGAAGAAACAAGGTCCGCAACTACACCATCGCACATCCGCAACAACTGATTAAAGATTGACTCATCACCAACGCACGTCAGAATCATCCACAGAAGACAGAAGACCCTCCGCAGAAGCATCAAAAGATAAACATTCCTCATTAATCAATCATCTTGAGGTTCATAAAAAAAGGGCAGATTGTCGGTGTCATATTTCATATGTGTCCTAAGAGTTACACCAACACCGCACAAGGAAATATAACATCTACTTAGCGTTAGCAGTATATGGAGCGGAGGACCTTGTATATCTCCGCATCTGGTCAATGTAATGGAGTACGAGTGGAGGGAATAACCTCCGCTCCTTAGCTTATGTAATTGACATAGTCGGACTCTAGCACCCTCCTCTTAATAGAGGACAAATATGGAAAGCTACATGGTCAGATGCGCTGGCAACCGGCTAAGTAGGAGTGGATCACTGAGGGATCTGTTCTCAGTGATCCTTATATATAGAGACCCGCTACCCCCAAAGAGGGGATCCCAAGTTGTTCATGTCAATAAAGAATAACTTAACCTTCAACTTGTCTATCTTCCTTGCGTTAGTATTAGTTGGGTGTGTTGTTTGGCATTTCAAACAACCACACCAAACGTTTGCCTTATGTTATATCGTTGTTGGACATGGGTAAAAGTTTAGAGGAATTGAACTTAATGGAGGGATTTGGACAGGATATTGAAAAGGTTTTAAAAAGTGTTTCCTTGGAAAGAAACAATGATTGAACCCTCCTCGAGCAGGTAATCTCCGCACGAATTGGATGGTATAGATTGAGAGCGTGTGGGAGAAATTGAGAAGGTTTATTGACATTGAATTTAATTTGATGTTGGGTGATACCTAGTGTGATTGGGTATTAGATGTGGTGTAATGGAGTTCATGTAGAAAGAGAGAATAAAAACAGAAAAAATTGTAAGGTCGATAGATAAAAGGCAAAATCCAAGGGAAACTGTTAGAGATCACCAGATGATCAATGGAAACAAGAAAATCCGTTAATGTTATCCTCCTATTCCAGAAAGTCGCGCCTACACTTCCCCAAACACACAAAAAATTCCTTAAGATCATCAGTTCAGTTCTCGAATGAAGCTAAAGAGAGAGAGCATGAATGAAATCTCTCTGCAACAATCTTTTCTATAATACTCAAAGCAATTGCATGCCTAAATGAAAGTCTAGGGGATTTGGGAACTTAAAGGATAAATTTGATTCCTTGTTCCCCTAAATTACAAAGAGTAGTACATCAATTTGAGTTAAAAAAGATTGTTGGTGATCAAACAAATTCCATGCAAGTAGAGATAAATATTGAATTTGGTTGTAGATAGTGTAAATTGGTGTAACTTAGGAGAAACCTATCTCAGAGCTCAATCTTTGATTTTTTTAATGATAAATATTGGTTGATATTTCCTGTTTTATTTATGTTTAACAATCAAACTGAATTGTTTTAAAAAATAAAATAAATTGACACTCCCTTCTTTCCATATTCTAGTTGAGCGGCTTACTGCCTAGTCTCAAAAATGAGAAGCAGAGGAGATTCAATTCTCCCTGCCACACACATCCAAATCTGGATGTGGCAACTGTCCATGATTTGCTTTACCGAGAGAGAGCAAGTGGTGGGCATGAAGACAGGAACAGAGCCAGACTGGTGTGGTGGTGGTACCAAAACTGTAAAAACAAAACCGTTAGGAAAAAATACTGTAGCACACAGCTTTTACCCCTCAAGAATGGGACCCACTTCCGGGGAGCAGTGATAATGTCACTTCACGTAACAACAACGGCCAACCCCACGTTCTTTCCTATCTTTTTGAGGATATCTTTGTCCTTTTCTCCCCACCGCACCCCTTCGAATCCCATTCACATAAACAACAATTGTATAAGCCCTCCCCTCATTAAATGCTTCAAATTTTTTTTTTGAAGGAGGTGGAGACTGTGGAGTCTTCAAAATCTTTGAAAAACCATGGCTTTAATGACTGGAGCTGGAGCCTTTGTTTGGGTCGTCAACGTTTTAAAGCATTACTTAACTTAACGCACCAGTAATGACCCCAGTACAAAATCCCCCCACATGTGTGACTTAGCGCATTAAACAAACAAATCAAAACATGCTTTAATTGACTTTCTTTTCTTTCTTTCTTTCTTACCGTTAATTATGAAGCCAAGCACATTTCCTCCTTCACTCCATATCTTTGGCCCACACCTACTTTTGGCCATGTAGGGTAGAGTCCGTGTACGGCTATTAGTCCATAATCAACGCGAGTGAACATGACCAACGTTGAGTTGGCAAACGGAACGGTCATTTAACATTCAACTTCTCCAGATTCCAGTTATGCGAATGTTCACGCTCGTTACGGAAAAAGAGTGAACACCACTGGCCACACCCAACACCCGGAACAGAGTATTGCAATGAAACTGAACTTTTTGATGATCATGATGAACCAAAGGAAGGAAGGAAGGAAGAAAATAAGAAACAAAGGACGGAACGAGAAATGTTGTCTCTTCTGTGTTGTCCTCCTCGACCTCGATTAATATTCTTCCCTTCCCCATTTTCCTAAATAATTACCCACCCACTTTTTCATTTTTGTTATTGTTTTTTCTTTCTCAAATTTAGCTTCATTCATCGCTCATTTAAGCTTCTGATTAGTACTAAGCATTGTAATCCAATGCTGAGATAAGTACTTACTATTATCTTCATTTTCAAGCTAAAAAGTTTGTTTTACCTGAAAAGGAAAATGAGAAGATTCTGTTTTTATTTCGGTAGAGAGATATCTTTATTTTCTTTACTATTGAGTTGCGTGAGTGTCTCTCTCTCTTTCTCTTGTGTTGGGTTATATTTACACTCTCTCTCTCACTCACTCACTCTCTAGGTGTGTGTGCTGCTCTTAACAGTTGAGTGTAGAAGATAGTGTGTTTGAGAAGAAGAGATTTGTGAGTCGGTTGATAGAGTTTTTGGGGATTGAGATTCTAAGCTTCATTGTTTATTCATTTTACCTTTAATCTTTACTGGGTTTTGTGAGATTAAGAGATTTGGGATTTGGGTTTGCTTGGAGATCTGGGTTTCTTCTTGTTGAGCTTTTTTTCTTCATTGAACAAGTAGAAGAAGAAGAAAGAAGAAGGAAAAAAGAAGAAGAGAGAAGAATCATGGCAGGTGGTGGTGGAGCTCCAGCACCTAAACAAGATGAGTTACAACCTCATCCAGTCAAAGAACAGCTTCCCAACATTGCTTACTGCATCACTAGTCCTCCTCCATGGCGTAAGTTCATATGGGTTTTGATAGATTTTTTTTTCTTTTTTCCACTTTAAGCTAAGAATTAATGATCTGGGTTTGTTTCATTTTTACTGTAAATCTTGTTTTTCATACTCCTGTTAACTAGATTTCTCTTCATATGGAGTTCTATTGTTCACATTTTTCTATATCTTCTGTGAAGCCTTTACTTGTTTTTTAGTGCTTTAGAGAGATCCCAATGGTGTTTGCTGATTTGATTTGGGTTTATGTGATGCAGCTGAAGCTATCATACTTGGTTTCCAGCACTATCTTGTTATGCTTGGGACCACTGTTATCATTCCCACAGCTCTTGTTCCTCAAATGGGAGGAGGAATTGTAAGATTTGATTCTGAAACAAGGGATATGATATTTACATGTTATTTGTTTGCTTATGTGTCTGTTTTTCGAAATGTGATTCGATAACCGGTTTAATGAAAGTAAGTTCTCTTTGGTGTTTTTTTAGGAGGAAAAGGCGAAGGTGATCCAGACCTTATTGTTTGTGGCTGGTATCAATACTCTCCTTCAAGCCTTGTTTGGAACAAGGTTACCAGCTGTGATTGGAGGATCTTACACGTTCGTGATGCCTACTATTTCAATTATCTTGGCTGGTCGGTA
Source organism: Papaver nudicaule (assembly GCA_023529015.1). NCBI lineage: Eukaryota > Viridiplantae > Streptophyta > Magnoliopsida > Ranunculales > Papaveraceae > Papaver > Papaver nudicaule. The sequence goes on from JAJJMA010093357.1 coordinate 4,121, forward strand.
TAGTGACATTGTGGATCCTCGTGAGGTATTTTTATCTCAGCGTCGTCTCTTTTGATTACACACTTAGTCAATGGTTTACTGAATCGACGATGAACATGCAGAAATTCGAGAGGATTATGCGTGGGATTCAAGGTGCTCTCATTGTTGCCTCCACTCTTCAGATAGTGTTGGGGTTCAGTGGCCTTTGGCGCAATGTCGCAAGGTTTGGCCAAGTTACTTTGGGTTGCATGGGTTTCTGAGAAATATTGGTCCTTCAACAATTTGTTTGATCAAGGCATTTGAACGTTTTAAAGCCTTCATGTTTCTTTGTTGATTGCCGCTTACCTTCTCATGTGCTCTCAGGTTCCTAAGTCCACTCTCAGCTGTTCCTTTGGTAGCTTTATCTGGATTTGGGCTTTACGAGCTTGGTTTCCCTGGGGTAAGTTTAAAGGATTTTTTTTTGGTGTAAACTAGTGTCTGAAATTTCTTTTACTTTCCACCTTTTTTTTTTCCATTTTTTGTTTTCGGTTTAGTTTGATTGTAAAGTTTCAGTAGTTTGATTGTTTGTTGGATGTTTAGGTTGCCAAATGTGTGGAAATTGGACTTCCTCAACTCATCTTATTAGTAGTTTTCTCACAGGTAACACTATCCTATCCATTACTGTATCCTAACTTTCAAAAATTCTCTTGTCGAATCAAATATATGGGATTGTGGGCTTTATCTGAGTTGTGGTGTATTTAAGTAGAATGCCATCTTGCCCTCAAATAAATCAATTGAGACCACTTTGAAATGATTGTTTGCAGTATCTACCCCATATCATTCACTCAGACAGGCACGTCTTTGACCGATTCGCTGTTCTATTTTCGGTGACGATAATATGGATTTATGCTCACCTTCTTACTGTTGGTGGAGCCTATAAACACGCTGCTCCAACGACACAATTGAGCTGTCGTACTGATAAAGCTGGACTTGTGGGTGGTGCTCCCTGGTAAGGGGTTTCTCTTTCTTATCACATGCTCATTTCTGCAGCTCTCTAGCTCCTAGTAGTTACTGTTTTTGGAAGCCGTAGCATCATGTGATCCTCATATCACCGTGCTTTCTTATGAATGCCACTGTTTGCTAATTTGAGCAAGAGATATCTTGTAATTGCAGCTATATAACCTAGTCTACTGTTGTTTCCTAATGATAGGAGAGTTCAATATACAGTAAGAAGCATAACTGATAAGGATAAAGAGGATTCTTATAGTTGAGTTGTTCGATTTGAATCTGTGCAGGATACGGATTCCATATCCATTTCAATTTGGTGCACCTACATTTAACGCAGGCGAGGCCTTCGCCATGATGGCTGCTTCATTTGTTGCTCTCGTAGAGGTTAGTTTTGCACTTCTTATGTATTCTTATCACGGATATCAGAATCCAGATGCTCCGAGTTATATTTTAAAGCTCTTCTCTTCTTAATTGGATATTTAAGAGTCGCATAAAGTATACTGAATATAGAGAATCTGATCCTTATAAATATATTTTATGATAAATTGCAGTCCACTGGAACCTACATCGCAGTCTCAAGGTATTCGAGCGCAACTCCTTTGCCACCTTCTGTTCTCAGCCGTGGTGTTGGTTGGCAGGTAATGTAACAAGAAATAAAGGTTTCTTACTGCAGGATAATCTATCTGAGTTCAGTTATCATTGCTCTATGCACTATGCATCAGTCTTTATCCCTGTCACACTTGTTGATTACTCTCTAATGAAGCCGGTTGTGATTATGCTTTTGTCCCTTATTAATCGAATACCCAGGGCACATAGCTTATTCCTTGCTTGTTTTCTGGTCAATTTGAATATTAATCGTGTGCTTTTTGTCTTTCTTCCAGGGAGTTGAAATTTTATTTTCTGGATTGTTTGGCACTGTTACGGGGTCAACTGTATCTGTGTAAGTCATTTACGATCACAGGTAACCCCTATGCTATTTACTTATCTTCTGGATTTTTTGATGTTTTAATTTGCGTAATTATTCTTATGCCTTGTGTAATGTCTTACTTTCTTGTGTTATCAGTTCAATGAGGAAGCACGTTCCCCCTTTGTCAAGAAGTACAAAACAATTATTCATCCCGGAGAGGTTTGTAACAATTCCCCCTTTGTCAGTGACTACTTTTTTGTTTATGTCGAATGATTTTTCGGACATGTAAATGTAAACTGTATTTAACGTCAGAGTTCACCATCTTGCAGATACTTACTGGGCATCAAGATAATGCGAAATTTGCACTTGATATGTGCCCAACTGAGCCCTTCGTATTATCTGGAGGTGAGATATCTCAAGTCTTGGCTTTTAATACTTTTGTAGAAGATACCTCTGAATGGTATTCTGAAAGCTCAATTGATGGAGGCATGATAGTGTAATATCTTTTGACTCATGACATTTTTGAGCAGTATGTTTTGGACCTGAGTATAGAAGTGGATCAGGAGATTTGATAGATTAACTTTGAAACATCATAATGTACTAGAATTGTAGTAACATATCACTGCATCTTTATTTAAAAAATTACTGAAAAAACTATGACTGCATCCTTACATTAGTGAATTGGGATCAGGCTTCCGTTCATGGAAGTACTGCAGCAGCCAGAGCTACATCAGATGATAAGACTGCTGCACGAATAGTTATGCACGAGGCTGGTGAGCGAGCCCCTGTCAATGCGAAAATGGTCAGTTCTCTTTACTTGCGATAGCACAAACTTAGCTACATCGACCATTAATGACAAGTATGGTCTGAATGTACAATTATAGATACTGAAATTAGTTAGGTTTTTTATGTAATAGAGAACAACAAAAACACTGGTTTTTAGTTATCTGAATGTATGAATTTTTTTTTAGTCTTTTTGGCTAAGTGTAAGAACAAGAAAACTAGATTATGAAATTTTTGTATGTGTATATGAAGTATGATTTTGGCTAAGTGTCAGAATTTTTTGATTGTCTATTGAAAGTTTTTGACCAGGTCAAAGTCTGACTTACCCTGTTTTGACCAGGTCAAAGTCTGACTTACCCTGTTTTGACCCGGTCAAAGTCAAGGTGTGTCAGGCTTTGACCTGGTCTTTTTTTTACTTTGGTAAAAATTTAGAAACGGCAGCGGGCCGTTGCTAGTCTAAATATCCGAAACGGTAAATCGGCCGTTGCTGATTAAAATTAGAAACGGATAAAAGGCCGTTGCGGGAAAAATTAAGCAACGGAAAAAAGGCCATTGCGGGCAAAATCTAGCAACGGCCGAACTGCTCCGTTGCTAGATCCGTTGCTAACCGAGAGACGCAACGGCAACATTACCGTTGCTAAAATTCGTCACACCATGAATCGCAACGGCCGGCCCCCGTTTCTAACACTTTTCGCAACAGATGAGCACCGTTGCTACCCCCCAAATATGGTGTAGTGACGGTTTTTGTACTAGTAATTTCAACTGCACCATAAGGAAAAACATTAGTAACAACATATGGTCCAATCAATCTAGACCTTAGCTTACCCCGGAAATAAACGAAGACGAGTGTTAAATAAAAGAAATTTTTGCCCCACAACAAAACTTTTCCGAGAAATCATCTTGTCATGGAAAAGTTTAGTCTTTTCCTTGTAAATGCGGGAACTCTCATATGCATCATTCCTTATTTCCTCTAGCTCATTGATTTGTAGCTTTCTTTGTTTTCCCGCTTCATCATACTCCATGTTGAACATCTTTATCGCCCAATATGCCTTATGCTCAAGTTCAACCGGAAGGTGACAAGCTTTGACGTAGATCAACCGATATGGAGACATGCCAATTGGTGTCTTGTATGTCGTTCTATACGCCCATAATGCATCGTTAAGTCTCAAACTCTAATCTTTCCTTGTAGTGTTCACCGTTTTCTCAAGAATGGATTTGATCTCACGATTTGAAATTTCGGCTTGCCCACTAGTTTGTGGGTGATACGGTGTACCAACCTTGTGAGTCACATTGTACTTCTTGAGGAGAGAATGAAAGGACTTCTTGAAGTGAGAACCTCCATCACTAATTACCACACGTGGGGTACCATGTCGAGAGAAAATATATTCCTTAACAAACTCACAAACAACTTGAGAATCATTAGTACGGGTGGCTTTAGCTTCCACCCATTTTGACACATAATCAACGACAAGAAGTATGTAAAAATTACCATATGAATTGACAAAAGGGCCCATAAAATCAATACCCCACACATCAAATATCTCTACGGCGAGAATCGGTGTGAGTGGCATTTGATTTCGAGCACCTAGATTGCCCGTTCGTTGACATTTATCACAAGTTTTGCAAAAAACATATGCATCTTGAAATATGGTGGGCCAATAAAAGCCACTCTCAAGGACTTTGAGAGCGGTACATTTAGCACCAAAATGCCCACCACAAGCATAAGAATGACAAAAATTAAGAATTGATTGAAATTCGGAGTCAAGGACGCACCTTCGGATAATTTGATCGGCACAATGTTTCCACAAGTATGGTTCATCCCACACATATTGCTTGGCTATCTTCTTGAGCTTTTGCTTTTGAAAATTGGACATCGTATTAGGTATTTGCCCGCTAACCAAGTAGTTCACAATATCCGCATACCATGGTGTTGAGTCATCAAGAGAGAAAAGTTGTTCATCCGGGAAACTTTCTTGTAAAGGAAGGTCTTCTTCGGACATAACCAATCTACTAAGGTGATCCGCCACCGTATTTTCAACACCCTTCTTGTCTCGAATTTCTATGTCAAACTCTTGCAACAAAAGAATCCACCGTATAAGTCTAGGCTTAGCTTCCTTCTTTTTCAATAGGTACCTAAGTGCCGCATGATCAGAATACACAACCACTTTGGTTCCAACAAAATAAGATCTAAATTTCTCTAATGCAAACACTATAGCCAATAACTCCTTCTCGGTGGTGGAGTAATTGATTTGTGCCTCATTCAAGGTTCTTGATGCATAATAAATAACATGGGACAATTTGTCCACTCTTTGACCCAAAACGGCTCGCACGACATAATCACTTGTATCACACATCAATTCAAACGGCAAACTCCAATCGGGTGACTTGATAATTGGTGCGGTAGTCAATAATTCTTTCAATTTGTCAAAATCATCCTTGCACTCCTTGTTGAAGTCAAGGGAACGTCTTTTTTCAATAATTTGCACATCGGCATTGAGATCTTTGAGAAATCCTTGATAAATCTCCGGTAAAAACCTGCATGACCAAGAAACGAGCGAATCTCCCTCACCGAAGTGGGGTATTGTAAGTTCCTTATAAGGTCTATCTTTGCTTTGTCCACTTCGAGCCCTTGAGAGGACACAATGTGACCAAGCACAATGCCATGGCTCACCATAAAGTGGCATTTCTCCCAATTGAGAACAAGGTTAGTATCCACGCATCTTTTGAGAACTAATTCCAAATTTTCCAAACAAATATCAAAAGAATCACCATAAACACTAAAATCATCCATAAATACCTCAATGATGCGTTCCACGTAGTCGGAGAATATACTAACCATGCATCTTTGAAAAGTTGCGGGCGCATTGCAAAGACCAAACGGCATCCGTCTATACGCAAATGTACCAAAAGGGCATGTGAAAGTAGTCTTCTCTTGATCCTCCGGTGCTATCACAATTTGATTGTAACCTGAATACCCGTCAAGAAAGCAATAATGTGAATGTCCCGCTAATCTCTCCAACATTTGATCAATGAACGGCAACGGAAAGTGATCCTTACGGGTAGCGGAATTAAGCTTTCTATAATCTATACATACTCTCCACCCGGTTTGAACTCGTGTAGGTACAAGCTCATCATCTTGATTCTTCACAACGGTGACACCCGACTTCTTAGGTACCACTTGAACCGGACTCACCCATTTACTATCGGAAATTGGATAAATCACCCCCACACTTAGCAATTTGAGGATCTCTTTCTTCACGACTTCCATCATTGGTGGGTTAAGCCTTCGTTGAGCATCACGAACCGGCTTGACATCATCTTCCATGAGGATTCTATGCATGCACATTGATGGACTAATACCTTTGATGTCGGCAATAGACCAACCAATGGCCGTTTTATGCTCTCTCAAAACCCTAATTAGGCGTTCCTCTTGTATTGTTGTGAGATTCTTTGCAATAATCACCGGAAGTTCTTCTTTATCTCCCAAGAAAACATACTTAAGGTGATCGCGAAGAGGCTTCAATTCCACTTTAGGTGCTAGCACAATAGAAGGTAGAGGAGCCTCATTAGTAACGGGTAGAGAAATATAAGAAACCTTACCGTGAATTGGCTCTAATGTTGACAAGGCACCACAAGTCTCCACCATCTCATCGGATAAATCAACGTCCATAATTGGTGTGCCATGAACGTCTACTTCGATGCTATGTTGTAACACACTATCAAGTTCATCTTCTTTGCTCAAATCAAACATTTGTTGAGCTAACGAATCAATAACATCGATGGAGC
>JAJJMA010093383.1:0-12778 GCA_023529015.1 Papaver nudicaule
CGTCTCTGAGATTTTGACGATCTTCTGCGAATTAGCTCAGAGGCAATCCTTTTTTTTAACTGATTGAGATTGTACTACTGCTTCACTTTTTTCTTTCTGTTTACGTCTAGAATGTCACTTTAGCTATGTCTTAGGACACATATTATAACAATTGCCTATAAAAACATGCCGCAACCACACGAATAACTTCACAAATCCAACAAACATTGCTAAAATAGGGAATTGAATAATCAAAATATCAAAAAGATAATTATGAACTATGAATTATTTATTATCAAACAAGTAATGGATGCGAATAAAAATACATAATTCAAATCAATCAATTCTAAACTAAAAAAGGATAAAAAAAAGGCCAGTTTCGGTCTCCTGAGCTTGAATTACATAGGACATGGGCCAGGTTTTGGTCTCCTGCAACAGAGGCTTGCTATACTTCCCATCAAATGTGGTGGATTAGGGGTGTACACCATGGAGGATACTATGCAATATTGCTATTTGGCATTTTGCTTCCAGACAAAAATTCAGCAGGGAAACATTTTGAGGCAGTCTGGTGTGTTTGACTTGAGTCCCAGTTTTGATCGTGCACTTGCCTTATACAAACAGGTATGGGGTATTGAGAGTTCTTCATCTTGCATTGATGATATTGCCCCCCATTCTATGAGTTCTTTGGCAATCAAGTACTTCGATGCAGTGAAGAAAGATCTACCTAAGCGGTTTGTTATGACGGAGTGGGATTCAGCCATGTGGCACAGTAACAGAACCAAGCACGCGCAAGACTATTTGTTGGCCATTCCGATTGCTGGGCTTAACCAAAAACTTGGGTCTCAACATTTCAGAGCTATCTTGCGTTATATACTAGGGATCCCTCTTTTCGAAGAAGGAGACGCTTGCACCAGTTATTGCAGGGAGATGGATATTTCGGGGACCATGCCTTGCATTGCTCAAGTGGTATTGGTCTCAAGTATAGGCATGACCTGGTTTGTGATACCTTCGCTGATATTTGTTATCGTGCGGGTGTGCCGGCAAGGAAAGAGGTTGATTTAGGGTTCCTCTCAGATACCGGATTAGCTTTGAGACCTGCGGATATCTTAGTGTATAACTGGGATAATGGGCATGATGTGTGTGGATATCACAGTTGTGAGGGGTTGGGGTGCGCGCTTTTGTTCCTGGCAAGGCAATTGATGATGTTGTCGCTCGCAAGAGGGACAAATAATTAGAGAAATGTACTTCTCAGGACTTTGGTCTTGGTGTGCTTGCTTTTACCACTTTAGGGGAGTTGGGTACTGACACAGTGGAGTTTCTGAAGAGATTACGAAATTATATATAGCTAGCCATGATGCGAATGTCATAGTGGAGGATTTTCTTTTCCATAGGATTGGGGTTGTTCTTCAAAAAAGGGATTGGAGCCCAGCTTATTGCTAGGCTTCCGTCTAATTCTTGTAATTTTGTTGATCATGATTCTGATTAATAAAATATTCTTCTTTCCTACCAAAAAAAAAAAAACAAAATATACGCGAGTGTTATGGTTCTCTCCCTGTTGGTTACTTCAATTGCAACAAATCAACCAAACTAATCGATCAATTGGAGAAGACAAACAAACCTAGCCACCTAGGTTCCAACAAAAAAAAACGATAAACATACCTAGGTATAATTAGTTTAGGTTTCTTTTATGAAAGTCTCCTTCACAGTTAAGAATTTTGACCGTCCAAAGTCTTTTGGGCTATTAGAAAACAAACCCAAAACATTATAAATCCGTCCGCCCTGTGCTGGAGCACAGGTTGACGGGCTTCCCAGCCGGCCCTACCTCCATGTTTACACCACGATTTTTTCATAATTTTGTCGTCGAAATAACCTATTGATCGAAATGGTGGTGTGTAGTAACAATTGGGAGTTGTGTGACTTGGGTCTTCGACTCAATTTAAGAAAATAACGATAATTTGCGGCCATTGACCCATTCAAAAAATTGTGAACTTAATAATACGCATGAGGATGATGTTATTGAGGATTTACAAGTCTTAGTAAATAATTCCAAGCAAGCAGCACCTTTGTTAGCAATCTCCCATGATGAAACTGTTCAATTGAAAAATTCAACTGCACATATTAGATTCGCTCTACTGGGAGAGCATATCCAGTTAATGGGTAATAGTAGTAGTAAGAGAGAAAATCTAAAAGTTCTCATCAGACTTTGGAAGCCAGATATCATTTGTTCGCAGGAAACCTAGTGACAGTAGTGACAGTCATTATCTGTTTTTCTGTTACTGTTGATAACTGTATGTGTGCGTGTGTGCCACATGCTTGGTTGTTCCACCGTTAGTCTGTTGGCACGTGTCCTACTGCCAGTCTGTCTCTAGCTGTCGGTGGCTAGTATATTAGTTCTTCTTCTGCTGCTTTGTCTGTAAGGTCTGAGACCATTTTCTTTGTTTTCTTTATCGAGCTCTAAACTGTTACTATGGTATCAGAGCCATAGATAGCTTTACAGCTTAGGTCTCTGATCCTTTAATGGTGTTTTTCTGCTAAACAACTAATTTTCTTGAGTCTTTCGACTTTATTTTCTTTTCTTCCGCTTTGTTGAAGCTCTGAACTCTGATTCAATCAAGTTTTCTTGATTTTCTTGACAAATTTCTTGGTCTCAAAGTGTCTCAGATCTACTTTCTTTAATTATTTTTCTGAGTTCATTAATCGCTTTTTCTTGTTCCTTCTTATGTTGATGATAAGTGAATTTCCTTCTTCTTCTACATCAATGGAGAATCCAACTGCAAATTCTTTTTCTAATGTTAGTCTAAATGTCTTACAAAATCTTGTTTCTCTGAAGTTGAAGGAAGACAACTTTGTCTCTTGGAGAAATTTGTTAAATCCTGTTATACAAAGATATCGATTGATGCGTTTCTTGGATGGATCTCATCCATGTCCACCTCAATACACTAATCAGCGTAATCAACAGAGTGGAATTGAGAATCCTTTGTATACCGATTGGAAAGCTGAAGATTCTACTATTCTGATGTGGCTTCATCTAACAATTACTGATGTTGTAATTGTCTATTTCTCAAATTACAACACATCTCATGAGCTCTGGATCAGTATTGAGAATCGTTTTGGAAGATCGTCATCTACTCACTCGATTCAACTTAGAACAAGATTATTTTCTATTACTCAAGGTGAGAAATCTATTCCTGCTCTTATCAGTGAAATTCGTATGTTAGCAGATCAATCAGCAGCTGCTAGAGATTTTATCTCAGACAAGGATCTGGTTGTTATAACTCTTAAAGCTTTAAATGATGAGTATATACCTTTTGCAACTTCTATGTGCCATAAACACCCTCCTGTAACTTGTATTGAGCTGCATAATAGCTTATTGAGTGAGGAATCTGCCGTGACTGCTAGACTATCTAAAGGAAGTTCTGATTCAAGAGCTTTTACTGCTACTTCTTACTCTCCTTCTGGATCTTATTCAAGAGGATATTCTCAGAGGTAATTTTAGAGGAGGATATAGAGGCAACAACAACAACTTTAGAGGTGGACGTTTTCCAAATCCTGCAATTTTTCATAGATTTGGTACTGGTAGAGGCAATAGTGCAGTTGAGAAGTGTCAGATCTGTCATATTATTGGTCACACTGCTATAACCTGTAATCAGAGACTAAATATTGGATATCAAGAAAGAACACCACCAGCTAATCTCAGTGCAATGCTTGTTGCTGCTGATGTTTTTGACTCTGATCCCTGGTATGCTGATAGTGGAGCAAACAACCATATTGCAGCTGAAGTTGATGAGTTTGAGGATGCTTCTCCTTATGATGGTTCAGAAATGATCACTACTGCTAATGGTCAAGGTATGAATATTTCTCATTTTGGCCATACTGTTAAAACTGTTAATGATCATTCTTTTCACCTAGACAATGTCTTAGTTGTTCCAAAAGCTTCTCAGAAACTGTTATCTGTTCATAAGTTCACTAGAGACAATAATTGCTCTATAACTTTTGACTCATTTGGTTTTTATGTCAAGGATCTCATCTCACAGAAGATTCTTTTCCAAGGACCACATGAAAATGGTCTGTATCCATTCTACTTCACCAGCACAAACAACTTCAAGCATAAAGCCTTTTCTGCTTCTCTATCACAGAGTGAATTGCTTCATCATAGATTTGGTCATCCATCTTTTCAAACAATGCAAAAGTTATGTCACATGTTAAATCTGTCCCATGTGTCTAATAAGCCTGTTTTCTGTATTGCTTGTAAGTTGGGAAGGAGTGATAAACTTCCCTTCAGTCTGTCAATAAGTAATGCTAGTAAGCCATTAGAGCTACCGCATATGGATCTCTGGGGGCCATGCTATGTTGTCTCTGTATCAGGCTATCACTACTATGCAAATGTAGTTGATGAGTTCACTAAGTACTGTTGGATCTTTCTCCCTCATCAATAAATCTGATTTTAAGAATACTTTTGTGCAGTTTGTTACTCAAATTGAGAATTTACTTTCTTTCTCTGTCAAATGTATTAGAACTGATGGTGGTGGTGAGTTCATTTCAAATGCTCTGCAAGATTTCTTGTTTAACAAAGGGATTTCACATGAATTTTCATGCCCTCACACTCCAGAGAAAAATGGTGTTGCTGAGAGTAAACACAAGCACATTCTTGATGTTAGTAGAACCCTGCTTATTCAATCTGGTTTACCTGATAAGTTTTGGGTTGAAGCTTTTCAAACTGCTAACTATCTCATCAACAGGTTACCAACTAAATCAATACAATATGTATCTCCCTATGAATTTTAATTTCAAAAATCTCCTGATTATGGATCTCTCAAGGTTTTTGGTTGCTCATGTTTTCCATGGCTTAGGCCATATACATCTCATAAACTTGAACCTAGGAGTAAACATTGTATATTCATTGGATATAGTCTTAACCATAAAGGATATAGATGTTTGGATCCTTCAACTGGTAGAGTTTACATTTCAAGACACGTGATATTTAATGAATCACATTTTCCTTATCTATCTCCTGTAACTTCATCACTTGTCCAACCTACTGTTTCTGATGATGTCTTTCATGATTGTCCTACTGAACTCACTACAGACTTAGCCAATTCCTCCTCTGATGCTGGTATTTCTGCAACCACATTAATCCAACCTGTTGTACCTAAGAATGATCATAAGATGGTTACTAGAGCCAAAATGGGAATATTCAAGCCCAAAAGCATGCTAGCTACTAAACATTTATTGCCTGCTGCCTTTTTATGTGATATTACTCCTCTTACTCCTACTTGTTTTACTCAGGCTAACAAAATACCAAAGTGGAGAATATCAATGGTTAAAGAACATGATGCACTGGAAAAGGCAGGTACATGGACTAAAGTTCCACCTAAACCAGGACAGAATGTGGTTGGTTGTAAGTGGGTAGTCAAGGATAAGTTTAAAGCTGATGGTACTCATGATGTTCACAAATCCAGACTAGTGGCAAAGGGTTTTCATCAGAGGTTTGGTGAGGATTTTACTGAAACTTTCAGTCCAGTGGCAAAGCCTACAACAATGAGAATAGTTTTGGCTTTAGCAGTTCAATTCAATTAGAAAGTGCAACAATTGGATGTGAGTAATGCTTTTCTCCATGGTGATTTACAAGAGGAGGTGTATATGACTCAACCACCTGTATTTGTTGATCCACACCATCCAGATTGGGTTTGCTTGCTTCACAAGTCTATATATGGGTTAAAGCAAACTCCTAGAGCATGGTATGAGAAGTTGTCCACCATTATACTTGCTGCTGGTTTTGTTGCTTCTACAGCTGATCATTCTTTATTTGTTCTCAAGAATGACAGACTTATTACCATTGTTTGGTTTATGTTGATGACATCTTGGTGACTGGCAATGATGCATCTTATCAAGCTGAGCTTCTTCTCATGTTACAGTCACATTTTCCAGTTAAAGATCTTGGTGCTATTCACTATTTCTTAGGCTTGGAGGTCAGGAGGGATTCATCTTCACTTTTTCTCTCTCAAACCAAATATGCCCTTGACCTTCTGAAGAGGTTCAACATGACTGGTGCTAAACCTTGTAATACACCAGCATGTGCTACAACTAAGTTGAGTAAAGCAGCTGGAATTCCTTTGGATAATCCCTCTGAATACAGATCAATGGTGGGAGCTTTGCAGTATCTTACTTGGACAAGACCTGACATCTGTTATGCTGTCAACCAGGTCTGTCAACACATGCAACATCCAACTTCTCAACATCTCACAGCTGCCAAAAGAATTTTAAGATATCTTAAAGGCACTTTAAATCATGGCATCACTTTTCATAAGGGAGAATCCACTTTGTTAGGTTTCTCTGATGCAGACTGGGCAGGTAATGTTGATGACAGAAGGTCTACTGGTGTCTTCTACATTTATTTGGGGGACAATCCAATTTCTCGGTCATCTAAGAAACAAAGCACTGTTGCAAGATCAAGCACTGAAGCTGAGTACATGACATTAGCACATAGTGCAGCTGAACTGGTGTGGGTCTGCTTTCTTCTAAAGGATCTGCATTTTCCTATTTTGGCTCCACCAAGAGTAGGCTGTGATAACATCAGCTCAATTTCTTTGGCATCCAATCCTATTCTGGATAGAAAGATGAAGCATGTGCATATTGATTTTCATTTTGTAAGGGAACTAGTGCAGCAAAAGGCTCTGGACATTTTCTATGTGCCAACTTTGGATCAAGTGGCTGATATCTTCACAAAGGCTTTACATGGACCTCGATTTCTCTATCTGAAGTGCAAACTGAAGATTTCTGGTGATCATCAGTTTGTAGGGGGGTAGTGACAGTTATTATCTGTTTTTCTGTTACTGTTGATAACTGTCTGTGTGCGTGTGTGCCACATGCTTGGTTGTTCCACCGTTAGTCTGTTGGCACGTGTCCTACTGCCAGTCTGTCTCTAGATGTCGGTGGCTAGTATATTAGTTCTTCTTCTGCTGCTTTGTCTGTAAGGTCTGAGACCATTTTCTTTGTTTTCTTTATCGGGCTCTAAACTGTTACTAAAACCCATGTTCAAGGTTGGCAGGGAAATGTACGATTGCATCAAATGTTCTAGTAAATGTAACGTTATGGTGCAGGTTTTACCACTCAACTCTAGCATCAATTTTGTACGAGGAGTATTTTGGGGTTCAGAAATGTTATAAGAGTCATGATTTTGCTTACCTTCGCCATGGTGTATACAAGAAATGCCAACATGAACGAATTAGCAGAGACAACAAATGAGACCAGAGCATCTCAAGTTGCAAAATCCGGGTTTAGTCCAGTGTTTTCGAATTGGAAATGTTTCAAAGCAGCGTGAAAGAGTGGCTAGTGCTAAAATTCAAGCTTTCATTGAAGAATTATGAGTCAAGCTGTGCCATACCGAAGTACATAATCATAAATATCTAGCAGAAATGAGGACCTGGGATTAGCCCAGTGGTTCCTCATCGGTCTCCCCCTAGGGGAGACCCGGGATCGAGTATCCCTGGACGCATCAAAAAAAATATCTAGCAGAAATAGTAAAATACTACTAAATCATTTCTATTTTAATCTATCCAAAAAAACAAAAAAAAAAATGCCCCGCTAGCTAGATATAATAGATATTTTTTTAGTGCTTTCACAATTCATACTCGCTCCGTCCTAGAAAAAGTATCTCACACGATATTTCACATCATACAACTCGATTTGCCGCATAAGTCATAACAAACTTGCTCACCAATTGGCCCTTTGCATCATAGGTCAGCAGACAAATCCCCATTCATGCACCTTTCCAAATTTGCCAGTTAGAAACTTTCTAAGCCTCACTACATGAAATAGCCCATTTCTTACAAGCCCAATTTCCTGAAACAAGTCGAGTCGGCTCGGCAAAAGAAGGTTTCCAAAAATACGCCCTAGTTTGCCTACAAATAGAAGCATAGGGGTCTCCCAATTCAGTCTTTCTTTCTGAATATCTGAATTTGCTCACCAGTTAGAAACTTTCTAAGACTTTTGATTTCTAAGATGGAGGAAACATATTGCTCAGACTGCAAAAGATTCACTGCAGTAATATCTGATCATTCGTCTGGAGATACAATTTGTTTAGAGTGTGGTCTTGTATTAGAAGCATACTTCATCGATGATACATCAGAATGGAGAACATTCTCTGACGAACCAGCTGCCGAGAAGGATCCTCATCGTGTCGGAGAGAAATCAAATCCTCTTCTTACTACTGTTGGTTTAACCACATTGATTTCCATACCAAAGGGTGCTGCTGAATACAGAAGCTCTTCCAAGTCTCTCGGGCGTTTCCGTCATGTTGGTGTGCAAGATCCTGACAAGGGTCTGATGGATGCGTTTAACGCGATTCGGGGGATGTCTGACAGATTAGGGCTTGCTGAGACTGTAAAAGATTTGGCCAATGAGATATATAAGAAGACGGATGATGCAAAGAGCGGTAAAGTGGGGAAAAAGGATGCAACGATTGCTGCCTGTTTGTATGTCGCCTGCGAGAAACTAAAGAATCCGAGAAGGATTAGAGAGTTAAGTTGGGCTGCGAATGGTTTGTCAGAGAAGAAAATTGGGCGTGCCATTAAGCACATTAAGCATATTAGTAACGATTCGGAGGAGGAAACTAGAGATGAGGGTGTGAGTGTGAATGCTGGTGATTTCTTGAGGCGTTTCTGTTCTCATCTGGGTATGAGTAACCAGGCAGTGAAAGCTACTCAAGAAGCAGTTAAAAAGACTGCAGAACTTGATATTAGGAGGAGTCCTGTGACCGTTGCGGCGACGGTAATTTACATGATAACTCAATTGTCTGTTGATAAAAAACAGATTCAAGAAGTCTCTGCTGTAACTGGAGTTGCAGAAGTCACCCTCAAGAAGTCTTACAAGGAAATCTGTCCTTATGCGCCGCGACTGGTACCAGCTTGGTTTGCTAATCAGGATGCCCTCAAGAAGTTGTGTTGATGTACTCTGATCTTCATGCGCACTGGACCTGAAATTAATTAGAGGGTAACTCATCAAATAGCAATTCATAATACTGAGATAAATGTTATCAACATTTGTTTTGTTTAGTGAAAGTAATTTTTTCTGATAATTTCGCTTAATTGTAAACGGTTGTCAGAAATTCTAAGCCCTTCCCAAGGTACATTTTAGAGTTAGATGACATGTTAACAAAAAATCACTAAATTCCAATAACAATTGAGGAAGGCCCAAAAGTATTGCAAAGCAATATGAATCAGCACAAAACATAACCTGAGCACGCGTTGATCGACATTAGATCACTCCTCTCCTGGAATGTGCTTGATCCCGGTATAAACTGACATTTTCGACTCACCAATTCATACAAAACTAAACAACAATTAGTACTGCCATATGATCCCTGGCTTGTTACAGATAAAACTTCACCATTCTTGAATTCCCATAGTAATTTCACATATTTAATGCGGGAGTTGTGCAATGAACAATTTAGTCCAGGATTTTGTCACATTGTAATACACTAGTGGAAAACGTCCGTTTAAGAACGGCTAGAAACAGTTCTTAAAGTGATATAAAGAACGGATATAGTCAGCGCTTTAAACAGTTCTACTTTTGTCGTCCTTTTCAAGTAGGACGGACTTTGTTGGACTTTATAATAGAACTGACTTTGCACGTTCTTTATAAGAACTGTGAAAAGCAGTCCTTCAGTTAGATTTTAATAATAATAAATACTGAAAATAAACAGCTCATTTAATTTCAATTGGGCAAATATGATTGGGTTGAATCCTAATTATATGATTCTGACTGAGCTGATTGAGCTGAAATGAAATGCAAATCTTAAATAAAACTTGATTTTATAAAACTCATCACCATTCATAAAGAGAACCTGAATTTATTGTACATTACACAGAATCCAAACTTACAGCTGAATTAAGTTGACAATAATTCAAGTTTAAAATCAACAAAAGTAAACAGATTCAAACCAGTAATATTATTAAGTTCTAAGGACACTTCTCCCAACATTGCTGCAAGGTTGCACTGATTGGGATACTGTAGTCGCTTTGAACTTGGATTCCTCGATCTGCAGGGCCTGAATGCAAGCTTCAGCAACATCCTCTCTAGCAATGAATCCGTTTTCAATAGGGATCATCATCCTTTCCGACCAACAACTCCCTGCTGCCTACCTTGTTATCTAAACCCCCGGCTCTGTTAGATCCAATACACGCCATTAAAATATATCATATGGTGTCAACTCTCACAACTAACAAAATGATGAACCACCCAACGAAATATAAAACTAGCTAAACCCCCTGCTAACTGAAGCATCAGAAAAGGCAGAATCGGCCAAATATTGTGTATGGATTTACCTTATAATTGTGTATGAGATTTCAGAATCAGCCAGATATTGCTCAGCTTTTCTCTACCAGATCTGCTATGAATAAACAAACACTTCAGTTCATACTCTTAAAACAAAATGACACTGAAGAACTTTACAGGTTATTCGAGGCATTTGGGTCTCAAATGTCCTCAAGTACACAGGAAAACTTTCTTAATTAAGCAGCTCTTCCAGGGGCAAAACCATGAATGTAGATTCCATTTGAGAATACAAATGCTATTCGAAGATGAAAGAGTACTACTGATAACCAGATACACAAATGATTAGTCCATTCACCTCGTTTTTCTTTTGCTGGACGTTCTACCTGGTTTGTAGCTCTAACTATAGCAATATCCAGTTCCTGAAAGAAAAAAAAAAGAGTTCACAGACACAACCAAAACTGCAATGACCAATGTGTGTGACTAGATAAAAATAATGAAACGAAATCCTCACCTTGTAATTGCTAGTAACATCAGCCGTGCGAAACAGCAGCAAAAACTAAGTTCAAAAACCTACAAAAAATAGAACAAGAATGGATGAGTTTATTATATGGTGTACATTTTTTGTAAAACTGCTTGAACTTGAGATGAACCTGATATACTATCACCCAAGGTCTGTTTGCATCTCAGATGGGTACTTCTTTAAGTCTGCAAATGACCAGTTGTTAGCATAGAGACTACACACTGAGATGACCCCAATTGACAATATGCAAGCAAATACAGTAGATGCCTAGAGGGGTATGCTAGAAGGCTATTCGGACTCGCATTTGAGTGGAGGATGTTGTGAAAGATGATTTTCCTAGGCTAGCATATAATACACTATATTCTCCCAAATGTTTCTGCCTAGAGCTTTTCCAGTAGTTTTATAGCATCAACAACAACTGAGTTCCTATCAGATTGGATGCTTCATGCTTCCTATTTCACCTGGTAAAAGATTTCCACTCATGTCAATCATTTCAAGCCAACAGCTGATCAGCTATTTCGACACAGTAAAATCCAACTAGTATGTTTGCTAATAGCTGCAGACCTTCTCATCCTAAAAAGACAAATTCACATTGGATAACGCATTACCTTACGAATAGCATCGAGATCGTAGAGAAGAAGTTGATAAAACTGACCCTCTCGCACTCACTCTAATCCTTCATTCTTGAAGTAAGTCATTGGACCCAATCCAAGAATTTCCTCCACATCATTCTTTCAAAGTCTCACCTGCAAGACATAAATACGATTTTAATCAAGCAATCTAATAAACAGTTCTATAAACACCAAGGATTATCCCTTGAAACAGACCAAAATATATTCCCAGGTTTCAACAAGACAACACAACAGTAGGAATATGAATGCAGACTTGTGAAATAGTGATGATGTTTGCCAAAGGTGAAAAACATCGAGCTCGACAAAACAAAGTAACAGAAGAAACAATGAAAAAAATAAGAGGATACCAACAGAAACAACAATGGCTTGATGAAACAATGTAACAGATATGAGTAGGCCCATCTCCTCTACTATGGTCCTGTAAATCTGCCAACGGCATGTACCACTGTGTAGGATGGAACTCTACTAGTCTTTCAAGTCTATTGCTTCTACTTCTACATCTAGCATACATGCAGAAATCTTAATATGCACACATTGAGAATCTAGTTTTACTTGTTTCAAATTTAATTTAATTTCATGAAAAACCCAATTTCCCGATCCTTGTAATCCTATCAGAACTCTAATTATGCATAAACAAAGAATCTCACAATAGAAAACCCCAACAACATCTGGCAAGAAGCACCACAACAACATACATAGGAATAAATGAGAACTGATGTAGATAAGCAGTAACTTCTACGAAATCTAAATCTAATTCAGAAACATTCTATGAGATTTTATACTAAATCATACAATACAGAAAACTTCAATTCCAAAATCAAACATCAAACAAAGCTTCGATTTTTAACAGGGGGCTTCTCTAATTTTTACAAGAAACTTGAACAACCAATTTGTGATTTCCCAAAGCCTAAATCAAATCAAAATATTCACGTAACCCAAATAAACACTATTTCACAAAATAATAAAAACCCTTATTTGAAAAAAATCAAACCAAGAAGATAAAAAAAATTACACCAAAGATCTGCAAGTAATCCATCTGAAATTGACGATACATGTTGATAATGAGTAAAAGTAAGAAAAATTAGTTTGAAATAAAATTATCAAAAACAAGTAAAAATAGAAACCCTAACTCAAACAAAATGAATAGAGAAACAAGAAGTAAGATTTTTACAAAAAGAACAATCAATTTATAGAAAAGGGTTTTGAAGTGTAAGATTTTACCTGTGGATCTTAGAAAAATCGAACTCAGCCTCAAAGTCTCACACTACCTAATCAATCAAATAAGAAGAAAAAAAATTAGAACCCTACAAGTAAAACAGATCGAATAGACAAACCGGAAACAAATTTTGATTAAACATTTCATCACCTGATG
>JAJJMA010093388.1:0-32930 GCA_023529015.1 Papaver nudicaule
GGAATAGACAAGAAACTAGGATAGGTTACTGAGGTTACAGGTGATTCTGATCAACCGCTGAGGGATCAATCTACCTGTGCTTCCCAACTCTCAAAGGAAGTCTTGATAGTCGTAGGGAGTTCCCAGAGGAGCTGCAACCTATAGAGGATGACTATACCACAACAAGCTTTCACCGAAGTGAAAAGAGTTTACGCTACTTCCCTAAGGACCTTCACGTATGCTTGATGCTTGCGGTATTTGTCCTTAGACACCTCTATTTATAGCACTCAATAAGATAGGTTGCTTTGGAATTAAGCAATCAATTACTTGTCCCACAAGTTAAGGAAACCCTAAACTTGCCAACCAAGTAATACAGATTAATCTCAATTGAAATTCCTTTTTAGATTTATCTGCCAAGTGTTTTGTTGGCTCTAAAACACTTCAAGATAGGAATCCAACAGACCAGAGATAATCTTATCTTATTGACTCATTGAGGATCGTTAGATGGAACACAAAAGGTATTTATGTTTTACACAAGTCCATCTAAGAGATAAAGGAGTTGGAATTTGACTCAAAGTGAAAATCTAGAAGATATTCACGCAATTTGACTTTCCAGAAACTTCTCTGCGTCAGGTACACGTACAGGTTCGTGTACTAATGCGACACAGGAGATTTCTGGACCAGGTACGCGAAACCGGTTCGGGTACCGTCCAAGTCAAATTTTGGTCAAACTCTGAATCCGCTGGAAGAACTGGGCTGAGCCAGAACTTAGACATGAGAATGTCCTCAGCTATGATCCATGGACTCTTTGCTCAAGAGTACTCCTTAGATTCATCCATATCCAACATAACAGTTTGCAAGCAAACTATTGAAATGGTCATATGGCGTCGAATCTATCTCATATGTTCTTGATTCACAGTATTCGTGGGATCAAACACTGGTCATGACATAAAGCCATGTTACACAAGAACACGATCTCAATCGCTACATTACTACTAAAGTAGTCGACTATATTTCGAAAGAATAGAGAAAGTAGAATAGAAGAATAATCCGTAAAGTCATAACTCCTACTAACCTTTTATCGATGAAGAATAATTGATGTCTTCTTTGTCTTCACAGTCTTCGTCTTCAAGGTCTCTACTACTCTGTCTATATCCCATTTCCGAAATCTAAACTCTAGTAGGCTAAATCAAGAATTGTATTTTGACACCTAAAACTGACAACTAGCTTGACATACCAACGCTAGTGGGTTTGACCGGACAATGCCCTAACAGATGCAACATGTAGGGACCCCAAAGATCCATATGTAACAACTCCAGAGGTTGTTGAGCAGTAGTACTAGATAACTGAAAAGGATGTTTCTGAGTCCTACACAACTGACATTCAGTACAAAATAGAGGTTTATTAGACACACTAGATAGATTCAGACTTTTACATATCCTCTGAAGAGTTTGAAAAGCAAGATGACCAAATCTTCTGTGGAGAATAGTGTTGTCTGTGGAAGTAGCTGAAAGAGCTTTATTTGAGTTGCTGAATGTGAGGGGATAGAGGCCATTTCAATGAGGTCCTTGGAAGATAATCTTCCCATTGCTCAAGTCCTTCACAGAACAGCCATGAGAATCAAGAGTTAATGAGCAATTGTTGTCAGTTGTGAACTTATGAACAAAAAACAGGTTGTGAGATGAAGCAGGAACAATGAGAATGTCATTAAGTTTAAATGTATGATCATTGACACATTTACTAGAAGAACCAGTGTGAGTAATTGCCATACCTGATCCACTAGCAGTTTGAATCATCTCACTACCATCATAAGAATTAACATCTTCAACTGCAGCAGGCTTTGAAGTGATATGATTGTTGGCTCCACTGTCAGCTATCCATTCCTCATTATCATCAAATATGTCAGCAGCTGCAAGCATAACACTGAGATTTGGAGGAGGAGCTCTTCCTTGATAGGAAAAATTAAGCCTCTGACTGCAGTGAAGTGCTGTATGATCTAAATCACCACATATTTGGCACTTCTCAGCTGGTGTAGTACCCCTGCCATAGTTTGTCTTGCCACCAAAAATAGCAGGATTTGGATATATGCCACCATTAGGATTGTAATGCCTACCACAATGAGAATAACCTCTTCCTCTGTAAGATCCTCTGTTAGAATTATAGTTGCTTGAGGTACCTCTGAAACCTCCTCTAGATGGATGTGCTAAGAATGCTTTGGAATCAGAATCTGTCAAAAGACCTGACCTCTTGTTTCTAGCAGTGACAGCAGACTCTTCACTCAACAAGTTGTTATGAAGTTCAATACTAGTAACAGGTGGATAACGATGCCTCATGGATGTAATAAATGAGATGTAATCATCTTTAAGAGCATTAAGAGTAATAGTAACTAAGTCTCTGTCAGAAACATTGTCACCTGCAGCTGCTAGCTGATCAGATAGCAATCAGACCTCATTGATCAACTGCGGCACAGATCGATCTCCTTGAGTGATGTTAAGCAGTATGGTGCGCAACTGAATTGAGTGAGATGCAGAAGATCGAGCAAAACGTTCTTCAATACTCTTCCAGGGTTGATGAGCAGATGTAGATCTGGAGAAGTAAACAATGACTTTAGGCTCAACTGTAGTGTTAATCCACATTCGGATAGTAGCATCAGCATCCATCCAATCAGTGTAGAGAGGATTCTCAACTTCATTAGCTTCATTTCGAGGAGTGGTGTATCTCGGAGGACATGGATGAGAGCCATTGGTATTTTTCGAGACGGTAGCGCTGAATCACCGGATCCATAAGGTTTCTCCAAGTAATGTAGTTTCCTTCATTTAGCTTGACAGTAATGAAACTTTGCAATTGATTCAAAGAGACAGACGAAATTGTACGAGAAGTAGGATTATCCATCGATTCAAAGGTTGAAGGAAACTCAGCAATCATAAAGAGGAAAGAGGAGATTTAAGAGCAGAACAAACAATCGAAATAGAAGCAACAAATGCGAGTAGAGATACACTAGAATCAGGACTGAAAGCAACAAATTAGTTGTTGTAAAAGCTTAAGAAAGCAGCGGAAAGAGTAGATCTGACTTGAAACAAGATTTAACAGATCGAAAAACGAAAATTATACTCAACTTCTCCAAATTACGGTCACCAACACAGCTAAAGAACAACTTTAGAAAGTAGATGAAGATGAAATTGTCATAAAAAACGACTGATTCAAGGATCGAATAGAGTTTATCCTAACTCTAACCAGTCTGATACCATGATAACATGGTGCTGGTGACAATGGAATTATCCATTACAGAGAAGAAGAAAAATAAAAATGTTACTAGAAATGTTAGTTGAGCTACTGTATTTAAGCTCAACCGAAACCGACACAAGGAAATAGAAATGAAAGCACACGTGCAACACGCACAGACGCTCACACATACATTTCGCACAGATACAATAAGAGAGACACATGCCACACACGTGATGGTGTTATCCTTCACTGCTTCATTGTCTTAACATGCATCGCTTCGGTCTTTACTCCATTAGTAACAACCACAAAAGGGTTCTATAGTCGTCAATGTTGTGTAAAGGAGTTATGCGAGGCTTTGAATGGCGTTGTCAGACTTGTATATTTCAAGGCGCGAGATTGTTTTGAGCTCCCTACCATGCCCAACTGGGTAGATTCAATGTATATTTTTCCCCAAAGTCCTTACTCATATTTAGTCGAGTCTATGTCTGGCTACAATGATTTGTATTTCAATCTTGAAAATTTGACTTTTCTTTTCCAAAAAGAAATACTCCATGGAGTACTCATTAAATCTTATTACCTTTGTCTTTGGATTTTTTACCCCACTTGCCTTTTGCTTCCAAAAGGAACGTTATCGATGATATGTGACAGGTCCAATTATCATCAACGTCTCTTGCCGTTGATGATCACGCGTACACTTATTTCTCATCTTCTGATTTCTACTTCTCCAGAAGCAGAAGTCAGTTCCAGAAATAGAAGTCAATTCAAGTCAGATGTATACATAAGCACTTCGAACTTCTGCTTCTGGAGCAGAAGTCAATTTCAGAAGTCAGAAGCAAAAACATTTTGCTTCAAGAAAAGTTAACTTTTCTGCTTCCGGAAGCAATTCTGAAATTGTATTGCCAAACTAACTTATGATTTTTTTGCTTCCAGAATTCGAAAAGTTACTTCTGGATGTGTATCCAAACAGACTATAAGTACCTTGATTGGGTCCGTTGATTAGGCTAGCTAGTCAAACGTATCTCCCTCTGCAGCTTGTTATTTTTCGTTGTTGTAGGATAAGCATTGTCATGTGTGAAATCGCAACCTAAAGTTGGACATAAACTTGATCCGTGCAAGTAGTCAAATGCTCCTTTCTATGCCACCGCCAAAACTTGTTTTCTGCCTGTTTTGCCTCACTGTGGGCTGACAAGCAAGTAGAAATGCCTATTAGTCCGGTGACGATAAAACATTATCGGACGATAGTGGAATCTCAGTTGAGATTCATAATTTCAACCGATATTATCTTTCTCGCTCTCGAATTAAATATTTTCAGTAACTACTTCTCTCCTTTTCTTTTCTTTTTTAGATATTCTAATATTTCATCTCTCCTACTTTTAAATTTTTATAATAGACTCTAATAAAACTTTTTAAGAAAAAAGTACCACAAAATATATAAATATGTACATTTTAATGATTAGGTCCATTAAATTCAAGTCATTTGGTTGGCAAGGCTCTGTGGATCGGGCGAATTCTGAACCAACCCAAACATCTCCGATCCACCATTAACAACCTGTAACCACATCAAATCTGACAGCAACCATGGAAGAGGAGACCCATGATTCCGAAGATGAGGATGATGATTCACAACCAGAACCATTACTTGATGTCTCTGAATCATCATTGTGTTCTTTTCTTCTGGTCCTCATCCCCTCTACCACCTCCAAACCCTCTTCGATCACTGCCCTTACTACCATCCTCTCTACACTAATCCTCACTATTTCATATAAGCACTCACGTTTGATTGCTTCGGCTCAACTACAACCTATACTTATCAGCCTTAGCTCTCTCTGTCCTAATACAGCCGTTAAAAATTCCTCAGGTAGCAGGTATCCTTCTATTCTCATACTAATATCACCATCACTGCTACTATTTTCCAATCGAGTTTTTGGACAACCCTAAAAGGACTTGAATTCAACCCTTACCCAACAGAATCCTTGGGGGGCTCCCCTTTGTTGAAATTCTTATGTCCTTCAACAGCACATCGGCCACTTTATTCATCAATTTTGAAGAGCTAGTTCTTCCTGATCTGGTACAAATCTTTATCCTTTTTTGGAGTTTTATTCTGAATCTAATGGGTTTGATGTTGCTCTGATCCTGGCTAATTCTATTGCCATTAATTACAACCCCAAAAAATTTCATGGATTTTACCTGGGGGGTTTTTCACTCTGGATCTATGCATCAATTTGGGTTCGATGGAATTTGGCTACAAAATTCTGTTTTTTTATCACGGAGACCGATCCCGATTTGAAACGTGATCCGACATTTTCTGGCATTACCTGGCCCACCACTACCACATATACGGATAGAGGACTTCAAATTAAAGGCATCGATGGGTCAAATCTCACTACGTGGAGTCATTTTTAGTTTTTAGATCGTGGTTTTACGCGTGCTACTAATCATAACCATGTGTTTTTTAGGGAAACTACGTGGCAAAAATTCACTGACCAAATCTTTTATTATTCTTGCTACGTGTTATGGACTCCACGTAATGTTGAGGGGGTGTTTTAAGATAGACTTTAACATATTAAATGGATTTAGTGTACTACAAATTATGGGTGGGGTAGGCTGGGAAAAAAAGGACAAGACCCGGCTGTTTTTCTGTTACTTTTTTTTGTCCACAGATCCCAAATGGAGATGGGTATCAGTACCACGACACGCGATCTTTCTTGGTGGCATTTCACATACTTAATGTAAATTGGACTGGCCTCGTCCTTCTTTTTTTACTGGGTCTTCACCTGGTCAAGAAGGCGGCTCTGGCAGCTCGTCCTCATTACCCTAATGACTCTCAGAATTTCTGCATCAACATTATTTTATTGGGTGTCATACAATTGGCTGCTGAGCTTTATTTTGGTTGGGATATTATGAGACGTTCTCTGAATCTAAAGTTGTGGATGGTGGTGCCTTGGGATTTTGCTTTTGCTAGTTTTCAAGTATTTTGGTGTGTTTTTTAGTTGTTATTAGTCATGTTCGTGCTTAGCCTGCTTGGGTTAGGGTGCCCTACTTATTGGTTCAACACAATGATGCTACAATGGTGGAAGACGAGGATTGGAGTGGGAGCGTGCTTGGTTTGTCTTAGTTCTTCGGTTTACTTGGTTTATCCTTTGTCCTACAAAGGGGCGCATGGGCTGTTTTGGTTAGCCATCATGTGTTGTTCTGGTTACTCAAAGTCAGGCCATTCTTGTGGATGGTCAGCCAGCATTAATACTTTGACACTTGTGTCATTGCTGTTGTTTGCATCATGGCTTCTCTTTTTAATTGGTTGTTGTTGGGTTCTTAAGCTCCCCTGGTCCTCTACTTTTACTTTTTACTGCATCGACTCTTGGCATATATATCCTTTTGGAGTGGTGGATATCCTTCGACATGTTGTGGACTCTTTGTACTTTGGATTTCACTCTTGTATCACTGTGAATGTAATACTTATGTTATAATTAAATAAAAGCATGCCTTATTTTTTAAAAAAAAGGTCCATTAATAACAAATTTTAACTCCTAGATAGAAAGACCGTGGAGAAGAAAAAAACCTAGCTTCGTGAATCGGAGAAACTGAGTTAACTTACATCTACCGATTCCCATATTTTATTAAATCTCTATGGAAATCTCCACAGAGGGTTCTAATTAAGATCTATGTAATTAGGATGGGTAGGAATTAGAAGCAAGATTAAGTTTTTCCTGTGTTTTTCTGTTTTTGCTAGGTCTAGATTGTATGTTTCTCTATATCAAAACCTTTTCACTATCACCACCCCAACTTCAAAACCAATTGTTCATCGTATGGAAGGATTCTCTATTGTTCATCGTATGGAAGGATCCTCTATTGAATCGGAGGATGATGAAAATGATGATTTGGAAGGCAAACCCCAATCCACTAACCACATCTTCTTCCAATTACTTGTTCTTCCTTCCTTATTTTCATCGGTTTGTTCAGTCTTTCTTTATACCAAATCCTCTTCGATTGTGGGATTACTACTTCACTAGGTTGATTTCCTGGTCTAGGGCTTCTTCCTCTGACCCTTGGCTGCCAACATCATCCCATTCTTCTTCATAGTTGTATTGTTCTGAATGATGTGATAGGGGTTTCCCCTGTACTGTCTATCTAGTGTGAATTCTTGATTCTACTGGCAGTATGGCATCCTTATGCGTTTAATTTCTATCTAATCACTATCGCAGCTATCGAGCCTTTTACTCGATTATACATCTTCATTCGGGGGTTATGGGTTTTTGATTTCATCTTTTCCCTGAGTCACTTCTTTGTTGAGTTTCTAGCAACTGATAAATTCGAACTCTTTACTCCGAATAACCCATTTGGCCATCCATCATTGTTTCTTACCTCTTGCTAGTCCGATTATTCTCTCTGGAACTCGATGTGTTTTCGAATTCTGGTATTGTTCTTCATTCACACGGACTGGCCTTTGTTCAATAGACCGAATCAGATCAACTCACTGGGTCTATTTTACAAAACTTTATCCTCATCTGTCATGTCTCTTTTGGACTCTCATCTGTGTTAATCATTACACGTGTCTATTCATGCACCCATCTTAGGTGCCCTCTTATGTCCCATCCGGTTTGTTTTCTTGATCAGGTGTTCTTTTTTCACTCGTCCTTCATCGACTTGTGGAGGAAATTTTTTTTGACACCTCTCCTATACTTAACGAATATTCAGTGGACCTTTAGTTGTAATCCCTATATCCTCGTCGACTTCTCCTATCCTTAATCACCATGCTTTTTCGATTGGCTGAACTGGTTTCTATTGAATAAAAATCTGACGGTCCCTGGTTGCAAGGATTTTTGGTGGTGTGCTGTGCTAATCTATGTGTATATAGTTCAACTAGGTTGTGGTTTTTTAAGTGTGTTTTTTATCTACTGCGTATGGAGTGTCGTCTTTTTTTGGTTAATCTTCTGAGTCTACTGTAGATGGTGAAAAATGAAAAAGGGACAAGATTGTAAAAATACTCTCTAAATAGGCCTAACCTAGAGGCAATTGCCTATTCAGGCACATCTCCATAGCTCAGAATGCAACCCGTTCTACGAGCTGAATAAACTCTCTATGAGTTCTCTCTTATAATCCCCGGTGGAGAGGTTGATATCATAGTGCAGTACTGATAATCTCACCAACACATTAAACCCATTAATCTGCTTCATATCGACATCGCCTCGAATTCCTCGGCATCAGAACCAGGTCACTATATGGTACATGGTGAAGAGTGAACAGAGACGCATCCTCACGGATTTCATCTTTATACGACTCAACATTCGAGTCTTAATGAAAACCTTAGGAATATCGAAGTTCTAGGCCTGTCCAGAACTCCCTGAGAGGTATACTACAGCCTGAACAGGCTTAAACAGACCTCATCCTAAACTCAGGATGGTCTAACACACCATGGATAAACACGCCATGACTTCAAGTATGTTGTAGCGTAGACACGCACATCATAACCAAGGCATAACCAGCACGCACTAGCTGCAACAAAGTTGACCTTGGCCAGATGCCAAAGTCATAACGCCACATAGCATGGCACCACGAAACATGAGCCATGACGCCATAATGACGAGGCTAGCGCTAAAGAGCTTTACAAGTTAGCCTTGTCCAAAGGCCAAGGCCGTGGCGCCACGAACCATGGCGCCACAACGAGTTGTAAGGCTGTCCATGGCTCGGTTCGGCTCGGTTTTTGGCCCAGCCATCACCATCACCATAATATTTGATTTTCCAAATCTTGCACCATCACCATCGCCGTTAACCTTCGGTTCGGTTTTAGAACCGAACCGAGTCAGTTTGGTTAGTTTTGGTTCGGTTTCGGTTTTTACCGATAGTTTATAAGATATGTCGCAAAATTCTTAAATGGCAATAAGTGACACAAATTATATTGCACAACAATATCAAATCCAAGACATTACAGTGAAATAAAAGAGTCTATTACATTTCTACTAGCAGATTTTTTTTTATAATACAACAATCTTAAGACTCTTTAACTAAAATTTAAAAACACACAAGACTAGAAGAGAATAGTTATACTGCGGTAGTTCCATTAGACTGATGCTGCTGCTGCAATTCCATCTAAATAAAATCCTGCAACCAAGTATAAAATCAAAACATGAATAAAGAACAAAGGTAAAAACATCTAGAAATACTCATACCAAAACATACAGAAAAAACTACATATTCATACACATCTTTAGAGATTCAGTAACAAGGTTTAAAATTGATCAAAACCCATTAAAGATCAAGCCTTAAACAACAAAGATATGCCTTTCAAATACCCAAAACCTCATCATTTAACCACACAACAAAAAACCAGATTTCAACAATAATCTATCATAAATTGTATCAATCAATATATCTTAAATCATTATATATTAAATCAGATATCAGATTTATATCTATACAAACATGAGACTTACATCAATATATATAAACCCTAGAAACCTAAATCAGAGACATGCTTCAAAACCAAAAAAAAATTGAACTTCTATTTCAATTACTATCGATACATAACTTACACGAGCTCAAGACTATAACAAGGATAAACAAAGACATTTCAAGGGACAGAAAACAGATTAATCAAACTCCAAATTCAGATCTGAGACTTAGAAGGTTTGAGACTTACTAAAGGGGAGAGGAAGAACATACACTTAACCAGTGATGATTGATGAACGGTGGAGGAGGAAGAGAAGAAGGTTAATCGGTGATGTTTCCTTGTTGACAGAGGAGGAGAAAAAGGTGTTCGCCGCTGATGCGGTGCTGAGTGCTTGAGAGAAGCTAAGAAAGGGTTGAAATGAAAGTGAAATTAGGTTATAAGATTTATATATCAAGATTGACGGCTATAATTAATGTAGATCCAATGGCTAGAAATTTTTGGTGCGCACCATGGCTCTTCGGTTCGGTTCCATGGCTAGTCATCGTCATCGCCATAAGTTCGGTTTTTCAATTCTTGCACCATCGCCATAACCATTACCCTTGGCTCGGTTCGGTTTTTCCAATTTTCGGTGCGGTTCACCACGGTTTTCGGTTTTTTGGACAACCCTAACGAGTTGGCCTTGGCCAGAGGCCAAGGCCGTGGCGCCATGAATAATAGGGCTAGCGCTAAAAGCGCTTTACAAAATAGCCTTGGCCAAAGGCCAAGGCCGTGGCGCCATGAGTCATGACGCCATGCATAACGGGTTAGCGCTAAAGCGCTTTGGAGGTTGGCCTTGGCCAAAGGCCAAGGCCGTAGCCCCTTGGGCTATAGCGCCATAAGCCAATGGCGCTATGAACTCCTGGCCTTGGCCAATAGCCAAGGCCACTCCTATACTCGTGTCCTAGAGGCACCACACTCACGTTGGTCATGGCGCCACGCCATACGACCCTACTCAGACTCAACACAACTCAACTACGCAATATCTGCGTATCACTCGAGATATCAAAACATCACACGGGGGGATAACTTTAAAAGTATTGGTCTGGCGGTCTACGGCAGTTGAAAGAAACTGATAGAGATAGTGGACAGTTACGAGAAGATGGCGCGTGTGGACATGTTCTACACAACTCAGGAAGTTACGGAAACCAACCCATGTCCTCCACTCCTCCACTCTTCCACGACTTCCACCTTCTCTGTCGAGAGATCAAGGTGAGTTCAAAACTATAAATAGAGACCTCCTCTACCTTCCAAGGCGAGAAGATCATCCAGAAACAACCAGACATTCAGAACACCTGAATGAACCAGAGCCTCAGAGTAAACACGCCTGAGCAACCAACACACTTCGAGCCTTGGAGATTTCCAGTCACCTTTACGACGGAAATCTTGAACTCTTACACCCAAAACACATCCTCAACCTGATCTCAAGTTTCTTCGATGTTTCCCTCCCTAGATCAACTTGTATCCTCTCTGTGACCGAAGCAAGACGTGAACGGCCATTGACTTGGTTTAGGCTCGTCTTGTTCGACTTTGATCTCGAACACTACGAAAGTACCCAGAGACGGTGCATTGTTTTTCCAGGTAAAAACATCTACAATGGTGGTTGCAGAGATGTTACCAAGAGTTCAAGATATGCCTTCGTATCGGTATTTTGTGGGTTTTGGTTTTTCCTTTGTTCTGCAAAGGAGCGCACAGACTACTTTCTTTGGTCTATGATATGAAGTTCTTCGACCATTCTTTTGGATGGTCAGCTGGCTTCCCCTCATTGGCATATTTTCCAATGTTGCTGAGTGTATTACAGCATTTGTGGTGGTGGTTTTGTACTACGCTTGGCTCTTCGTACCCTCTATGTGTGTGTACAAAATCTGCTTAGATACTTTGTACAACACAACCATAAGGAGAATCATCGAAACATAAGATTGTTTAAGTCTCTAGAGCGAGAACATCATACGAGAGGACTAATCAATTAATTCAAAGGATACATAACCATATACCGAAAGATAAAGCTTGTTATTCATCAACATTAATGACGTGACTCAGACCATACAGCATTGGATATTTACTTTGTCTCATGAAGAGAATACTAACCTAGACCTTTCTCCCAATGGAGCTCTACGCCTAAAAAAAATCCAACCCTTACAAATGAGATCGATCTCGCCTTATATAGGCTTAGCCGAGTAGTGGATTACATCTAATACGCCAATTTACTCAATCGTGGGTGTCAGGGGTTGTCGGGTAAGTCGGTGATCCTTCCGAGAGGCTTGCGAGGGTACTACTCCTTCATGTTCTCCTTCTTTTGATGCCTCTCTTCTCGGGTCTCTTTCCCTTTTCGCCTTAATACGCTACTGCCGAGATGACGTCTCGTGATTATCTGATGTTTCATCTTTCTCTGATGCTTCGCTACTTTCTCCTTCTCATGCTGACATGTGTCTTGCCAGATTTATACCCCTACAGTTTTCCTCTTTTCTTTCCTTGCATCGACGATGCTCGGGAAGGAAATCTTACCCTTGATTCTGTGTACGTGACATGTGTCCCACTCTTTCCAATCGTGACGTTATCGTGACGCGTCATGCGCGTTCCTGAGGTTTTAGTTACCTTTTTTACCTTTAACTGGTGGCACTGGTTGCTTTTCCCCTTATATTTTACATTTCCTTTTCCCCTCTAATGTACTTTGGTTTGTTCGAACTCTTCTTCTTCTTCCGCTATGTCTTCTTATTCTTTCTAAAGGTTTAATCTTTAAGTTGTACTCTGAGTTCTTTACACGAAATCTTCTGATACGGTCATTTTTATTGTTTCCTGGTGGTTCCCAAAGGTGATTATTTTTGGATTTTCATTTATTATGTCTGAATTATAAGCTTTATGGCCGCTACAACTCCGGTTCCGGCTGGGTTTTCGTTCTTCTTTTTTCTGCTTTTAAAATGCAAGAATTAGGCTTTAAGACTGATTCCTTTGGGATAAATTCTATGCACCCTTAGTGTGGTCATCTGACCCCTGATCTTCTCAAGGAGTATAAATGTGGCGACGAGAGACTTCTAATCACCTCTCATAAGATGCTCGCAGGGTTGTTCCCAGCGTTATACCGTCCTGACAATACCTTGCTTCTCAATATTCTCTGCTCGATGCTTTCGCGCGAGGAATCATGCAATTTACTTGCAGCTCCATTCAGTTGATCAATCATTAGGTTGCCCGTTCCGAAGATAACTCCAGAATTAGGCGAGGATTTCGTAGCGAGGGATTTTTTTACTGCTTCTCGTTTCTTTGAACACTTCGAGCCCTACCTTGCTCTGGAAAATGAGGCTGCTCCTTGGGGAGTCTACTTTAGACCTGTATAACGTAAAGAAAACCTCCTTCCCGGATTTCCTAATTACTCCACATAGATGAGGATTGGAGCTCAGAGCCCGTATTATTTACCGGCCCTGTCCGTCGGGGGTGGAAAGATTCGAAAAATTACTTTCCTCGGAAAGACTTTGAGTTTGGTCATTGCTTCTCGACACAACATCTTTTTTCCATCCACTTTTCTGACGAGGAGAAAGAGTTGTCGCGAAAGACTTCGAGTATTTCGGCCGTTCCAAAGCGTGCCCGAGCAGAAGAAGGAACTAGAGATTAGTTAACAAACACCACTTAGCCAAAATGTCTCATTTGGAGTATTAATACTTGCCTCTGTTTGTTTCCTGAGAAAGACAGTTCTTCTTATGCAGAGCAGAGCTGTAGGAACTGAAAGATCGAAGCCGGATATTGCTCGTATGAAATATGACTTTGGTCCAGTGAGGAAGGTTCCGAATAAAAAGAAGGTGTCGAAGAAAGGCAACAGGGAGAGTGTACCCAAGGTGCCTACTTCGGTTGAAAGCGCAAAATAGGCGAGCACTTCAACCGTCTGTGCGAAGGCTTGTTCCATTGGAGAACAGCCTATTTTGAATATCGTTGGCTCCTCTACACCTACTCATATTCCTCGAGAGACGAGCGTTATTGCCTCAGCTTCTTGTAATGTTGTAACCGTTGCTTCTGCCTCGGCTTCTTGCAACGTTGTAACCGCTGCTCCTGCCTCGGCTGGGACTTCTGCCTTAGCTAACACGACTTCTTCTATGAATGCTGCCTCGGCCACTGTCTCTTCGCGTTCTACCTCAGAGCATGTAACTTCTCTCGCATATCTTTTGCTGTCCAGGTCAGATGGTCTTCCGAGAAGTGTAGTGTTACTCCTGCCCCAAGCTCTGCCGATGATTGTGTGCAGCTATATACTGCTGAGAATTTAAGAAGGTGCTTCAAGAAAATCATAATCTTCGTGCCTTTGCCAAACAGATTTCTTCGCGCCTTAAATCGTATGTGTCAGATCCCTTACATTATCCTGTCGATCCGGAATTCTGCAAAAAGCTTGCCGATACTGTGGGTGGTGACTGCCTCAGAGAAAGCTGTGATCCTCGCAACCCTCCCTTTTAATACGAGGAGTGTCTGGCTATACTTCAAATGTTAGGTTTGATTTTTAGCTGAGCGGGTTTTCTTGAGTTGTTCTTATATGTGATTGCTAAATGGTTCTCTTTTGCCTTTAACAGGGTGAACGCCTTACCTCTGGCTTATTAACATACTCTTCGGTATGCATGGTGAAGCTGATTATTATGAGAGTAAATTTCTTCAGATGCTGAATACCTTAGCCGAAAAAAAGGACTCTTATCGCTCAGGAGAGATACCGACTAGCAGGTATGATACTACTTTACTTGAACTTCTTTATGCTAGTGTTTCGAGGGAGATGATGAGGAAGATGACGAGGAAGACCCTAATGTTTCCATGGGTGGTTCCGAAGGAGGTTCTAAGGGAGGTCCCAAGGATGATCCTAGTGGAGCTTCCGGGAGTGGTCTAGGGTCTAAACCGAACGAGACCAAGGATGCTCCTGAACATGCTCCTTCCAAGTCTAGGAAAAGGGACTCTGGTAATGTAAAGATATTGTCTTCGATTCCAATTTCAATGAGAATATATACTTGTTCCGTGAATCTGCTTTGGAATATAGTGAAGAGGAGGAAATGAGCCAGAAAGAGTATCTCCGGATACCAATGCGAAAGGCAACACATGGAGATTATGAAGAGAGGGAAGGTGGATAGCCCATTTCGACAGACAAGTTTAAAGCAGCTTCTTTTGTTGGTGCTCCTCTTAATATGCTCTTTGCTGATATATAGTGACAACTTGTGTTTTGTTTTTGCCTCTCTTTAACCTTGTATTTCTCGTTATTTTGTTTAAGAAACGTCCGCCTTCGTGATTCTTTTTGTGAATCTGTGAATGACATCCGCTCCTTTTATATTTTTGAAAGTGTTTATTTTGTGTTGCTTGCCTGCGTTCGAGCACAAAGTATACCTTGCAAATTCTAATTCCTAAGGTTGCTTAGAATTCAACTCCGGGGCTTACTTCGATCTGAGAGGTAGTAAACCAAGCTAGTGGGGGCTGCGGATCACCCTTCCCAAAGGCTATGCGTTACCTGCCTATCTCAATCAAAGATTCAGGCTACCGAGACCTTAGTAACCCGATTTGCCTCAGTGCCTTAGGTGAGTCTCGAAGATAACTTAGCATCGTCCAAGGGAACTTGGTGGTGTTCCGAGAACCCGTTTAGCCTAAGAAAAGTAGGGAGGTTACCATAGGGTAACTGCTGCTGTGATAAGGTAACACAATGGGGGAGTGCCGGTCAAAGATGGAGCTTAGACATGGTACTAGTCTCCTATCGCGGCCTAGAGTCCGATTCTTCATTTTCTCGCCTGCCCCTCCTCAAGGCAGTAATTTTTAGTGTTTTGGAGGAGGTCCCTCGACTGCGTAATTTTCTTATAATTCCCATGAATGCAAGCTAATTAGCTGCCTTGGGGTTCCATTCGCCTTAAAGGAAGATGTTAATCCCATTTACTGTCCCCGCGACGCCTCAATAAGGAGGTCTCTGAGGTCTTAATGGTAGTGGACCCAATTGATGCTTAACTTATATAGCTTAGTTTCAAGGATCCACCGCTAACGGGGTGTCTTGTGGGTTGAGGAATGTGTGTTGTAAGCCGAGGGGCCCTTACGACTTACATGCACAATAGCTCGTTGCCTACCATTCGAGGATTATGCCTGTCATTCGAGGACTTTTATTCCCACCATTCGAGGACTTATATGTGCCTACCTTTCGGGGTCTTTTATGTGCCTACCGTTCGAGGACTTTTATGCTCAATTAAATAGGAAATGTAGGTTGAACCAATAGTAACTAAAATAGATTCTTTATTTTATTCTTTAAGATCGACACATTTTCATACAATACGAGGTCTAACTGAGGTGTTTCAAGCTCTTTCTTACGACAGGAGTACTCAGCCTTTTTTCCTTCGACATCCATCAAAATGGAAGTGTTATTTCCGAGCACCTTTTCAATGACATAAGGTCCTGACCAAAATGGCCCTTCCTCGGAGGTATCCCTTACGATGCTTACCTCGTTCACTGCCTCCTTAGTCAATGTTGGTTTGTCGAATGCCACTGTAAATTGTTCTCTTTCCTTGCTATGTGAATTCTGCCCTCCACTAGCTAACTCCATGGCCGGTTTTTGCTGCGAGTCACTTGCGGTGCCCTTGGCCATTCCTGCTTCAACCTCCGCGATGAATTCCTTGATATTGGACTCCGTGATCTTCGGGTGCTTGGTTGGGTTCTCGGAGATGGGTGCCGAGTTTTCTCGCTGCTGGATTTCTATCTCATGGAAAAATTGAGCCTCGGCTTGGTCTCCCAAGATTTCTTCTATTCATGTTGGTTTAGGGAACCTTATTTTCCTATGAAGTGTGGAAGGTAATCCCGTTAGACCATGCAACCAGGGTCTTCCCACGATGGTCGTATATGGAGAGTCAATATCTACCACGCAAAATGTTGTGAGCAGATCGAGCTTTCCCACGTGAATCATTAGTGTCTGTTCTCCTCTTGGCACCGAGGGTTTCCCGTTTAATCCAAGTACGTTGTAGGCCGATGGTATCAGAGTTGCATCCTTGCTGAATAGCCGATCATAGGTTATTCCAAAGAGAATGTCAACCGAGTTCCTTGGGTCTACTAGGATTCTTGGCATTGCCAGTTCTTCGACAAGTAGGGTTATGACTAATGGGTTATTATGCGCTCTTCCCCCATCGGGAATATCTGTCGCGGAGAAGAAGACTGATTGTTTCTGCCATTCCTCCAGAGGTTTTTTGATGGCTATGCTCATGATTTCCTTTCCTTCGAAGTCTTTCTTATGAATTTTGTCGGTTATACTATTCCTGAAACTATTGTCGGTCATTTCTGCATAAATGATTGAGTTTCACTCATTGAATCTTGGAACGTCTCTGCCTATTGTTATGGTGTATGCCTCTGCGTGCTTCTTCTCTTCCTTGGGTTGTGGCTCAGTTGGAGGTGCGCTTGGCAGGATTAGAAAATGGAATTTCCCTCCCGAGATGAAATAGTGGACCTGCTCTTGGGCAGTGACGCAGTTTTATGTCAAGTGTCCATAGAACTTGTGAAACTGACAAAAATCTCTTGCGTTCCTAGTGTGTTGTGGTTGTATTTCCATGCTCCTAGGATATCGGATTTAGCTTGCCCATTCTGACTATTCGATGCATCTTAGAGCTGTCTTGAGAGGTACACTAAGCTTCGGGAATTTTTTGTCCCAAAACTACGGAAACCCGGGCTTTTGTACTCCGAATTTTCGATTTCCCTCGTAACTCCTTCGTGAATTGTTTCCCTCGTAACTTCCTCGTGAGTCATTTCCCCTGTTTTCGTTGTATTTTATGTTATCGTTGTACCTTCCATCACCAAATTTTCCTTCATTTCCATATCTTCCCTGATCGTTCTGCCTTTCCCTCTTCGAAGAGTCCCCTACTAGGTTTGAAGGTTGATATCGCTCTTCTAAAGATAGATTGCTGATTGAGTGCACTTGCTTTGATACAACTTCCCTTCCCTGAGCTGCTTGTTCTTTAATTTCCTCCAATGCAATCCGCTCCCTTTGGTATTTTCTTAAGTCTTGCAATGTTTCTACATTTTTAGAGAAGAGTTTATCGTACAAGGGATGGTCTTTATCCAATGCATTCAAGTATGCTCGCACCTTGTCTTTTTCCGAGGCACCATTTCCTACCTCCACGCATTGAGCTGTCCATCTTTTGGTTAAGCTTTTTGTAGATTCGTTGGGCCTGACTTTGATGCTAAAAATCTTTTCCACTCCGGGCTTGGAAGAGTTGTTGTACAGAAAATGAAATAGAAAAACCCTCGAAAGGTCATCAAAAGATGTGATTAAACATGAGAGGCTATCAAACAATGTCAGGGCCTCTCCATTTAAGCTCGAGGGAAAGTATGCGAATCACCTCATCCTTATCCTCCAACGCTAGGAAGTCTTTGATACATTTTTATATGATGAGTTGCATCTCCCGAACCGTCAAACATGGAATTAAAAATTGGCATCGTACATTTGACCGGTATGGGTTTGTTTAAAAGTTTGAAACTCAGAGCGGAGCGGTTTACTTTGTTAATTGCCTGTGTCAGTTTTACGTTCACGATTGGCTGGACTCGACTATGGTGGAGTTCTGCTCGCATGGCTTTGACCTCGTCCACGAGGACTTTCTGCAATGCTTCGACTCAGCTTGTTTCCTCGCAAGTTCGCTCTCGTGCCTAAATCGTATGTTGTTTCCCTTAGAATGAATACTTGTCTGAGTTGGATGGCTTGAAGCCCCGGTTCCTCGCTTAGTGGAACTTTTAGATGCCTCGGTATTACTTCTTGCTACAGTAGGTTGCTTCGAATGAGATCTTTCGTGATGCGAATGTCCCTCGCTGTCCCTTTTGTAATTGGAGGCTGATTTTTCGGCCACCTTTTTATTCGCTTCTTGTAGTTGTTGCTTTAGTTTCCTAATTCTTTTTCCTCCTGGCATCTTTTTTCAACAGAGTAGCCCTCGCGACTACTTCTTCGGATGGCCCAAGCTCTTGAACCATGTTGACTGGTATTTCCTCATCTTCCTCCTCCTCTTCGATATCTTGTATTTGTCGTTCCTGAAGTCCCTCTCCATTTGGTCCCAGGTCCTCTACAAGTATCTCCTCCTCGTCTATTTGTTCCTTATGCTGGACTGTGCTCGCTGCTACTTCTGAGGAAGTCCTTTACTAGCATGTCCTTTACTACGTATGTCTTGTATTTGGTCTCGAAGAGCCTGTCCCGTGTCTCGATGAGCCCACTCCCTGCTTCGGAAGCGGAATCGATCTCGAAGTCATGATGTCAGTTCCTGCAAAAAAACAACAAACCCGTGAGGTCCAAGGCGGCTGGTGCAGTGTATTATAGGTCTGACATTTACCTTAATAGTTGTAACCGATTCTGACATGTACGTTCCAATGAGATTTTAAATCTAGAATATCTTTTTTGTGATCATTCCTTCTAACCGTTTTGGTTTTGCCTAGATCTACCTTCCAAATATGGAGGTTCTGGCAATCTCGTCCTATCCTTTCTTGGGAGGGATACTGAGTGGACCTAAAAAGTTTGCAGACTGCTTTCCTAATATAGATTCAATAAAAAAAAACTAATATAACCCTGAATTAATTTCTATAACATGAATTGTGCGCAAGATAGTAAGGGTATCTGTTGGAAATTTAAATAACAACTTCCGATTTGAAAACCCATTTTCCTTGAGATTGTAACGAGATTCTTTTACATTTCTTTTGCGAAACCTTTATGTTATTGACTAGATCTCTGTGTTCTCAAAGCTTAAATCCCTTGAAGGAACATTGATCTTATCATACTGTGAATTTGCTCAAAACCATTAAGCATGCTAAAGCTTGAGATCTTTAGACACCCAAGGTGGTGGAGCTTATGATAAAGATAGCAGTGAAAGAAAAGCTTGAAAACCCTAGAAAAAATCTTATGAAAAAATTTCTAAAACACAAAAATCACAGGCAAACCTAAGTTGTTTTAATCAGTCCATGTTTCTAACGCCAAACTGTGTGTGTACAAAATCTGCTTAGGTACTTTGTACAACACAGCCATAAGGAGAATCACCGAAACATAGGATTATTTAAGTCTCTAGAGCGACAACATCATACGAGAGGACTAGTCAATTAATTCAAAGGATACATAACCATAGGCCGAAATATAAAGCTTGTTATTCATCAACATTAATGACGTGACACAGACCATACAACATTGGATATTTAATTTGTCTCATGAAGAGAATACTAACCTAGACCTTTTCTCCCAATGGAGCTCTACGCCTAACAACAATCCAACCCTTACAAATGAGCTCGAGCTCGCCTTATATAGGCTTAGTCGAGTAGTGGATTACAGCTAATACGACAATTTACTCAATCGTGGGTGTCAGGGGTTATCGGGTAAGTCGGTGATCCTTCCGAGAGGCTTGCGAGGGTACTACTCCTTCCTGTTCTCCTTCTTTCGTTGCCTCTCTTCTTGGGTCTCTTTCCTTTTTCGCCTTAATGCGCTACTGCCGAGATGACGTCCCGTGATTATCTGATGTTTCACCTTTCTCTGATGCTTCGCTACTTTCTCCTTCTGATGCTGACACGTGTCTTGCCAGATTTATACCCCTACAATTCTACCCTTGACACTAGTTACGCCTGTGTTTGTTCCTGGATACAATGTACTTGCTTTGTTCTTTTGATGTTTTTTTGGTATCCACCATGTAACTACTGTAACACTCTTTTAGTATAAATAAAACAGGCTTTCCTTATAAAGAAAAAAACAACTTTTAATATTTTTCTAACGAAATGTGCAGTTTCCGTAGTGGAGAAACGCATTTACCTGGCCATGTGGCCAGGCAAACTCATGTATTTGCCTGATTCAGTAGGAAAGTGTCTAATAGTGCTGATTATAAGCAACTTTTACCTTTTGAAAGAAGGGGCAAGATCATACAATTGCACGAAGGAAGAAGCTGATGACTGGCTCGTGTAAAATAAGAAAAAGAGGTCAAGCATGAGAGAAAAGAGCCAGTTAAGATAGCCAAGGACACTCGCTATGAATCCACAATCAATTAAGCTCAGAGTGTTGGCTAAATGATGAGGGAGGACATAGGCAAGTCATCCTTGGCTACTAAACTAATCAAGACTCTTTCCTTCATGTAAGACCTCCCTTCTTCCATTTCCAATTGGACTAATGATGAGTGTTTAAGCTTGACAACCTCCTTATTTATAGGTTATATGGGGCATCCAAGAGGGTTTAGAATTTCAATTCTGACTTGTGAAAGTTGGGTGTGGTTGTCCATAATAATGAATATATTCTCATGTTGAATGCAATATGGGCCAATGGCCCAGAGTGCTCCCTGTCCCTGATATGCTGTTACATACAGCCAAACTCTAATCTCTTTTAGCAACTAGCTGATGTTCTCTTATTACGAAAACGTTATAAAGGAGGGAAGAAGAAGGTGCTTTGCATCAAACCTTTTGACAAGAATAATTAAGCCATTCGGTTGGTTTGACTTTAGCCCATATCACATGTCCATGTACGCAAATAAAGTCTAATGGCGCTTTAAAGTAGGCAGACTATTCCCTTCTTAATGAACAGTAGGAGTATATTGACTACTTGTATTGTACTACATATGTCTGTCACATCTTGTATAGCTTCTTCTTCACTGAAACCACCTGGATGGGTACTGTTAATCGGTCATTAAATTACTTGTGAGTGAATAATTACAAGAGATTTACAGATGCTATACCCCCTAACAGCCTAAGGAATAGCAATTAGCCAATGGGCAAGAGTAATAACAGTTGGGCCTATCATCTACAGTAATGGACTACTTAGTAAAAACAAAGAGCCCAGAACATGACCATACAGGCATACACTAGATAACAAACACATTTGCCAATAGGCCTGTACCATAAAGAAAAAACTGGCCCCTTAAATAAAACGGACCCTTGAGTAATTTTCGTTCGGCATCTCCACACGGGTTATGCAATTGGGCATGCCCACATAATCCTCCATCACCCCTTCCTCGAACTGGGCTGCACGTTTGGCAAGCCCATCAGCTGAGAAATTAGCTTCACTGTAAGAATGCTCATATAAGACTTGATCATAGTGTAGCAGCTCTTGCTGCCATCTTGTACGTAATTGCCAGGGTATTCCTCCATTCTAAAAGGCCTAAACCACAGCTAGGGAATCACTACGTACCCTAATGCAACTAACTCCCCACTTCTTTGCCCAATGTAGACCAAAAATGGCCGCCATTACCTCTGCCCAGTAATTGGTTTTTAGTCCCAAACCCATACACACGGCACCAAGAACATCACAGCTTGAGTAAGGCTGAATGAGGTATAATTATCAGGTTGTACGAATCCGTTAGCATTACAAACTGCAAGCAAGAATTTGCACTTCTATGTACGGTTTGGTTTATCGGTTACAAAAAATTATCACGCCAACATACTGAGATAATTACGTATTTGCTAACTTGAACACAAGTTGAAGTCCCAAACGTCGTTTAGCTAGTACATTGTCAGCGAGGGTAAAATTGCGTCATCGACACCTCATTCACGCTTATGTTGTAAACATATTCAGAAGGGATGTTGGGTTCTAGTTCACCACGCAATAAATATGCAGAGGGTAATAATGGTGATGGAAGAGTGACAGAATGGTTATTTAGCATGTGTATAATCGTCGCCATTGCGGGTCTAATAGCTACATCTTCTTGAACACATAACAACCCAATCTGGATGCATCTCAACACTTCGAATTCGTTTGTTGAAGAACATCCTCTTAATGTTGGATCCAACAATTCCGTAGATTTCCCCTCCTTCCAAAGACCCCATGCCTGCAAAAAAACGATTTCTATGGTTAGTGTGCGGCAATGAAGTTCACCTGGCTTGTTTATCACTATAACATGAGAAACAAGTCCAAAAACTATACAAACAAAATCCACACTCACGTAGCTTAAGACAGTCCCAGCATCTTCTAATCCACTGAAAGAGTTACTCCTCTTTCCGCATATGATCTCTAGAATTAACACACCGAAACTGTAGACGTCTGATTTTACAGAGAATTTACCATGCATTGCGTATTCTGGAGCCATATATCCACTGCAAATCCAGTTGCAAATGCAAGATTTATATTTTCGCAGTTAGCTATGTGGTCATATGCATATTGAGACGCATGATTTATGAATTGATACCATACTTACAAAGTTCCACAAATTCGTTTTGTGCTGTCTTGATTTTGGTTCAGATTGAAAATCCTAGCCATCCCAAAATCTGAAATTTTTGGGACCATATCCTCTCCTAATAGTACATTGCTGGCTTTGAGATCACGGTGAATAATCTTAAGGCGAGAGTCCTCATGAAGATACAGAAGTCCTTTAGCAATGCCTCCAATAATCATGTATCGCGTTTCCCAATTCAAGTAGGTGCGCTTAATAGGATCTACACATTCAGTATTCAACAAGGAAAATTATTTGAGCAGTATGCATTCAAAGTTTTCGCATTGTGAGTGAAAGGAAGGACAGAAGCCAAACCAAATAAAAATTGATCGAGGCTTCCATGCTTCATAAACTCGTACACCAGCAGCTTTTCATTTCCATGTAAACAGAAGCCTAAAAGTCTTACAAGATTTCTGTGTTGTAGTTTGGCCAACAATACAACTTCATTCTTGAACTCTTCTTCACCTTGACAGGAATTTTCAGACAATCTCTTCACAGCTATTTCTTGTCCATCTGAGAGTGTACCCTGACAAATGCAACAAATGAGAAAAACTGAAGTGTTGTAATCATTAAGACACCACAATATACAATCCTACTGATGTCGATACCTTGTATACATTACCAAATCCGCCTCGCCCAAGCTTATTCGCATCTGAGAAATTGTGTGTAGCTGCGCTTATCGTACTGAATTTGAATTGCAAAGATTCAGCACTTTGAATCCCGTTGATATCTTCAAATTAATGTGACAAAACTAGAATCAAATTTAAGAAAGGTTCAAACTTCAAAATATTGCAGGTCATTTGTACAATAAGAAAGCTTACGTTCAGTTTTTCTTGCAAGTACTGTTTTTCTTCTCTTTATGCAGAAATATGAAATGATTATGATGGATATTACTGTAATCACTGAAGAAAAAATTGCAATAAGGATCATCGCCAAAGGGTTAAACGGAGTTCCATTCTCTGCAAGAACATGAATACAATCACATACTATTTAAAATCAACATTTGTCTCCAAGCTAAACCATCTAAAACAGCAAATTTTATAAAACACGTATGTTTTTAAATGCCTACTCTGTTGGTCGAGTTCAGACCCTTTCCTGTCCAGTACTTGTGGTGGTGGTAGGTTCATAGGGGATGAAAATGGTGGTGAAGTTGCGTTGAGTAGATAAAAAGGAAACGTCTCATATCTAAAATAGCAGCTCCAACTTAAAACTCTGCCGCCATCTCGTTCGCGAAACCGTTTTCGAATATCATCCATATGCCCAGTAAGACACTGAGTGCAATTTTCAATTGATAAATCAGAAGAGCACTGAGCTAGTGCATATATTTTCTGTGATTGTGTAACGTCTATGTTTAAAATAGCAAACAAATTTTTATTAACTGAAGAAGAAGAAGAAGAGGAGACACCATTAGAAGCAACTTTTGCCAACAGATTGTTCATCAATTTGTCGAATGGTGGATTAAACTCATCCGGGTTTGTAACTGATTTTGCATTAGGGAGAGTAAATGACGGTTTATCTCGCAGGATCGAGAAGAATGATTGATTGGAATATTTCAAAATAGCTAGTTCTTTGTATGTAATAAAAGCTTCTTCAGAGTTTGGGCAGCGGCGTAGTATTTCTTTAGCGGCTATACCAACACTGTATCCACATTCTTCTGGTGTAAGATCACCTCTGCACTGATAAGATCCATAAGCGGTAATAGGCTTTTGCCCGATTTCGTCATAGTAATATCCATTACGGATAATGGCTTTGTTGAATGAATTTATTAAAGAAGACAGAACAAGATTGAGGTTTGACTGATATGCAATAGAGGTAATATTAGCTCCTGAACACAAGTGATAAACTTTATTCTCATCAATTTGCGCATTAGTTTTCAACACAATTAAGCACTGTAAGTTGAATATCAGAATGGTGGAAAGAATTTTGATGAACATCTGAAAAAAACAACCCATACGTCTTCTTTGTTTTTGTGATAATGTGCATACATTAATGGTTTGCCAGCTTGAGTCTTTCAGCCATGCCTGTTCTTGAGTTGGTTTTTAGACTTTTACCAGGTCGATATCAAGGAAGTCAATGGGTGGAGATAGTCAATTGAACAATCCATCTTTTTTTTAATGTTCAATAGTTAAGCCAAATATCACTATCTGATTCTTCTTCACAAGTTGAAATCAACAAGAAATTGTATTTTTCACTCACCGGGGCTCCACGCCGCAATAACAGGGTCAAATTGCATATTGTATTATTCTTCAAGGATTTGTTGGGTACCGTACCAGAGCATACGTACTGCTACTTGTTTGTTTATGTACTAGTGTCTTTCCAAAAGAAGCCGACTTCCCTAATGCAACTGCACTATGAAAACTACAAGTAGGGAAGAGTGATGAAATCAACTCTTGCTCGGTATTTACTTGCATCTCTAACTCTTTTCTTCTGGAATTTATATGGACTCAATGCAGGACTAAAAGCAAAATCTCAACCTATACTGCCCAGCAGGCTGCAACTGGAACTTTAGTCCCACAAACTCTGCCTTAGAAACAGATGCAAAAGGTTATTCATTGGTTTACCTGCATTACTTGATTCCAATGATAGGTCATGAAATTATGCAGAGGACTGCAAAGGTCCAGGACTACTACTCATAACCCAATCTCAGTAGCAGGCAAAGCCAAAGCCTCCATTTTCTGCCAATCATACTTCCTTTCACCCATGGCAGGAAAAAAAGCTTGGCATCAGTGCACCATTTGTGCCTACTGTCATACTCCAAGACTAGATCAGACTAAGCTTCAAGAGTTAGGGGGCATGCAGAGAGCAGCTTTTCCCTTGAAAACAGTTTAAGGAGCATGTACTGTCACCAACAACAACAAGACCTTGTAGCTTGAGAAATAAAAGCTTCAAGACAGTAACATA
This sequence comes from Papaver nudicaule, assembly GCA_023529015.1. Lineage (NCBI taxonomy): Eukaryota > Viridiplantae > Streptophyta > Magnoliopsida > Ranunculales > Papaveraceae > Papaver > Papaver nudicaule. The sequence continues at coordinate 25,651 of JAJJMA010093388.1, forward strand.
TCTTTAGTTTTATGAACCTTTCCTGATAATACTAAGTCAGACGTTGATCTCCTAATCAATGAGGAACTGCACATTCTTCGTCATTATAGGAAAGTAGTTCTTCTACCTAAAGTGTGCCAATGATAAGAGAAAGGCGAGATTACACAGAACAGCGAATGTCCTATCTTTAAAACACTATATGAAAAGAAAGAGAATGATGAACAGAAAATCACTGGTACAAGAAAATCAAAATGCCTATAACTAAAGAAACACAGAAAATGTAAGCCACATAGCAACATTGAGTTCAAATCTGCTAACAATCTAGTATTAAATTTAAGCATCTCAAGTATCAAATAAAGTGGGAGCATAGACAAAGAGCTCTATAACAATAACTATAAATAACAACATCCAACCATTTACATCACATTCTGTGAAATGTTTGGGCTTCCAACTCAAAACCAATTGGCAATGAGTGGATCATATAGAGGATCTTTACTTTGGTGTTAGGCAATGTGGGACTAATTAGGTCCTCGCACTCCCTCTCACATGCAAAGCACTTTTAAGTGTTGACATGTGGATAATTTTTTAAGTCAGATACCATGTGAAATGTTTGGGCTTCCAACTCAAAACCAATTGGCAATGAGTGGAGTGGCCCACACAAGTCATAAAGAGGATCTTTGCTTTGGTGTTAGGTAATGTGGGACTAATTAGGTCCTCACACTCCCTCATTCAACTTTAATTTCAGATACGGAAACATAAACTACCTCTTAGTATTCATCCGATGCTGCCTAATCTCAGTATCCATCCGTTGCTACCTATGACCTTTGTCGAATTATTTCCCATGATTAGGCTAGCTAGTCAAACGTTTCTCCCTCAACTACTGCAGCTTGTTATATTTCATTGTTGTATCATGTGTGAAATCGCAACCTAAAGTTGGACATAAACTTGATCCGTGCAAGTAAGCAACAATAGTTCTGAGGCCCCTTCCTATGCCACCGCAAAACTTGTTTTCTGCCTTTTTGCCTCACTACGGGCTGGCAAACAGGCAGACTTACCAGGCAAACAGGTAGAACTGCCTATTAGTCCATTTATGGAAGACATCATTTTCTCGAGATTGGATCAAAATGAAAGCGCTGATCTAGAACTCGAAATTTGTGAAGACGAAGTGATCCAAGCTATGAAGGATATGGACACTAATAGGTCTCCAGGCCCTGATGGCTTTCCAATTGAGTTCTACACTCACTTTTGGGAAATCATCAAGGATGATTTTATGAAGATTATTTGTCATTTTCAGCACACGGGTTTCTTAGACTGGAGAGCTAACAACACTTTTATTACTCTCATTCCCAAGAGAGACAATGTGGAAGATGTCAAGGATTTCATGCCGATTAGTTTAATCAACACTTTATACAAGATAATTACTAAGGTTTTGTCTTCTCGTTTAAAGAGGTACCTTCCCAAACTTATTAGTGAAACTCAGAGTGCTTTTGTGGCAAATCGTCAAATAGTGGACAGTGTTCTACTAGCTAATGAGTGCATAGACTCTAAGCTTAGAGAAAATCAAGCTGGATGGGTGTTTAAGTTGGATGTGGAGAAAGCTTATGACCGTGTGAATTGGCATTACTTGGATCTGGTGATTGGCCAAAATGGGTTTTGGCAGAAAGTGGAGAAGTTGGATTTTTTTCATGCATTTCTACTGCTCATTTTTCTGTGTTGGTAAACGGTACTCCAGGCAAGATGTTTTCTAGCTCTAGGGGTCTTCGGCAAGGTGATGCCCTTTCACCGTTTTTGTTCACTTTGGTTATGGAAGGTATGTGCCAGATGTTTGTGAGGCTAGAGGAGCAGAACTTGTTACAAGGTTTTAGAATGTCACCCACAAGTGAATCCATATATCATCTCTTGTTTGCCGATGATACTTTAATATTCACCTTCGATTCTCCTCAGCATATTTAACTAGTCCGAGCTACTTTTATTTGCTTTGATTTAATTGGTCTTACAGTCAACCCAACGAAGAGCCAAGCCTTTGGTTTAGGACCCACAGAGGCAGTAGAAGTTGTTTTGTCTTGTATGGGGTGTCGACATTAAGATCTCCCTTTCACTTATCTAGGTTTGACTGTTGGTGCTCCCTATAGAAGCAAAATTCTTTGGGATTCCATTATTGAGAAGACAGAAAGGAAGATTCAAGGGTGGCAGCGGGCAAATCTGTCCTACGGGGGAAGGTTGGTTCTGTTGCAACACGTACTTTGTTCTCTATCTGTTTATGCTATGTCTGTTTTCTCAATACCTGCTATGGTAGTTAAGAGGCTAAATAGATTGATGAGGAATTTTTTGTGGAAGAGTTCGGTGCTTCACAAGAAATATGCTTTAGTTTCTTGGCAAAAAATATGTAGAAGTAAGGAAAAGGGAGGTTTGGGGGTAAGAGAGTTGGGGAAGTTCAATGATGCCTTCTTATGTAAATGGTTAAGGAGATTTTCGATAGAGAGAGGTTCATTGTGGAGGGGCTTGGTGGGGCAGAAGTATGGAGTGGATAACAATGAATGGGATGCAGTTCAGACCAAAATGAGTTATGGTGTAGGGGTTTGGAAAGGTGTATGCAATAGATTGAATGATTTTAAGAAAGGTCTGATTTATGTAGTTGGTAAAGGTGATAAGACTAGGTTCTGGCAGGACCATTGGGTGGGAGAAGGTTCTCTTGAATCTTTATTTCCAAGCTTATTCGAACTTTCGCGCAAAAAAAATCATTGGGTGATCCAATTCCACCATTTCAGCTCCGATGGTGGTCTCTGTTGGGATTTAGATTGGAAAAGAAGGATGACGGATAGAGAGATCGGAGAAGCAGTGGCATATCTTTCCTCTTGGAGACGGTCTCAATCACAAGTGCAGAAGACTCTCGGCATTGAAAGTGGGAAAAAGACGGAAAATTTTCGGTAAAATCTTGTTATGAGCATTTACAAGATTCAAGTAATGTCTCATTTCCAAAAGACGTTGTTCGGAATTCGAATGTGCCGTCGAAAGTAAGTTTTTTCATATGGCTTATTCACCACAAATCCATTCTCACTGTCGACAATCTTCAAAAGAAAGGTTTCATCACGGCTAATAGGTGTGTCATGTGTAAAGAGAATATTGAGACCATAGATCATCTTCTTCTTCATTGTAGCAAGACAATATCTTTATGGAATCACTTCAAGGATTTGTTTGGGGTTTGTTGGGTTTTCAATGCTCGAGTTAAGGATACTTTTCTTGAGATAGATAGAGATGATTTTAGTGGGGCAGGGAGGTTTATGTGGAATACAGTTCCTTATGCGATTTGTTGGAGCATTTGGAAAGAGCGCAACAATCGAATATTTGAGGAGGTAGAGAGGACTGAGGAGAAGCTTATTCAGGACACTAAAGCACTCATTTTGTACTGGGCAGTTCCTTCTTCAAATCTCAAGGGCCTTCATTTTCAAGATTTGGTTTATAAGTGGGCTGAGATTGTGGTGAGATAGAGTAGTGTTACTGTTTTTTTTCTTTCATCTCTCACTGTTCCTCTGTAATCTGTTACTTTTTATTAGTCTAATATCAATATATCTTAGTTTTGCTGATAAAAAAAAAAACTGCATATTAGTCCGGTGAGAATAAAACATTATCGGCCGATAGTGTGAATCTTAGTTAAGATCATAATTTCGACCGAAATTATCTTTCTCGCATTCGAAATAAATATTTTCAGTAACTACTTCTTTCATTTTTTTTTAGATATTCTATTATTTCATCTCTCGCACTTTTAAGTTTTTATAATATATCCTAATAAAACTTTTTAAAAAAGAGGTCCCACAAAATATATAAATGTGTAAATTTTAATGATTAGGTCCCATTAATAACAACTTGTAATATTTTTCTAATGAAATGTACGTTGTTTTCCGTAATAGAGAAACGCATTCACCTGGCCATGTGGCCAGGCAAACTCATGTATTTGCCTAATTCAGTAGGAAAGTGTCTAATAGTGCTGATTATAAGCAACTTTTACCTTTTGAAAGAAGGGGCAAGATCATACAATTGCACGAAGGAAGAAGCTGATGACTGGCTCCTGTGAATCAAGAAAAAGAGGTCAAGCATGAGAGAAAAGAGCCAGTTAAGATAGCCAAGGACACTCGCTATGAATCCACCATCAATATTAGCTAAGCTCGGACTGTTGGCTAAATGATGAGGGAGGACATAGGCAAGTCATCCTTGGCTACTAAACTAATCCAGACTCTTTCCTTCACGTAAGACCTCTCTTCTTCTACTATTCTTTTTTCTTCTTCCAATTCCAATTGGATTAATGATGAGTGTTTAAGCTTGACAACCTCCTTATTTATAGATTATATGGGGGCATCCAAGAGGGTTTGGAATTTCAATTCTGACTTGGTAAAGTTGGGTATGGTTGTCCATAATAATGAATATATTCTCATGTTTGAATGCAATATGGGCCGATGGCCCAGAGTGCTCCCTGTCCCTGATATGCTGCTACTACATACAGCCAAACTCTAATCTCTTTTAGAGCAAGGGCTATGGGACTTTCAAAATGAAAGAGTAACTTTTTCAAAACGAAAGAATATGATAAAATGGGCAAATTTGATCCCACTATGGGTAGATAATAGACCCCTTTCATCTCAAAGTCTATCATATACTCGTTCATACGAAAGAGTTCTCGAAAGTCTACTCTAAGCGGCCAAACATTGGCCGTTCAAGCAAAACGAAGTGAAACGGCTGAAAATTGGCCGTTTTAGCATGAAATTCCTTTAAAGTGGCTCATCATTAGCCGTTTGTGTAAGAAAAATTGGAAAAGAGGCTAATCATTAGCCGTTTGTGCAAGAAAAATTGTTAAAAGGGGCTGATCATTAGCCGCTTAGACTCTTCATTTCACATTTTCCATGGTCAGTTTTTCCTCTTTCACTTAGACACTCTTTCAAAATGAAAGTGATAGAGTGTGTTTTGCACTCTACCTATACCCCTTGCTCTTAGCAACTAGCTGATGCTATCTGATTACAAAAACGTTATAAAGGAGGGAAGAAGAAGATGCCTTGCATCAAGCCTTTTGACAAGAATAATTAAGCCATTCGGTTGGTTTGACTTTAGCCCATATCATATGTCCATGTACGCAAATAAAGTCAAATGGCGCTTTAAAGTAGGCAGACTATTCCCTTCTTAATGAACAGTAGGAGTATATTGGCTACTTGTATTGGACATATGTTTGTCGCATCATCTTATATAGCTTCTTCTTCACTGAAAGCACCACAATGGGTACTGGCTTAGCTGAATAAGGCTGAATGAGGTATAATTAGGCTTAGTCTAATGGGAGTGCTAGATCTACCAAAATCTAGCATGACACATCAGATTTGTAGCAATGCTATTAGTGACCAAGTCTAACGGTGGGTGCTAGATAGCAGTGCTAGTTATCAGTCTAGCGTTGAATCATATAGCGGCGGGATGCTGAATCATATAGCGCCAGATAATCTCAGTCATCAGATCTAAAATATACGTTATCAGCCATCAGATCTAAAATATACGTTATCACATAGCGGCGGGATGCTGAATCATATAGCGCCAGATAATCTCGGCCATCAGATCTAAATATACGTTATCAGCTATCAGATCTACTGAGAATATTTGGTTTGGCGCTATATCATATATCGTCAGTTCGCTTTTTCACCGCTTTATCATTTAGCGCCTAACTAGCAATGTTACTTCCATTGCTAGATATATATGGAGAGATAAGTAGCATTCAGGGAACATACCACGCTTTTAGTGGAAGTAACACTCCCATTAGAGCGTCCTTAGTCATCGTTCTATAATGGGTTTTATACCCATATATAGCATCCAAAGCATGAAAAACCAACCACAGCCATCGTCCCATAGTCATATATAGGATAGGATTTCTAGGGTTTCGTCTCATATTTGACACCCTCGATAGGATTTGGTGGAGCGGAGCTGGGTAGTGCGTTGGTTATTGAGCGAAAACTAATAAGGCGTTTGGTCATAAACGCAAATTAATGTTGCGTGTGACGGCGAAGCGCAGTGTGATATTGCGTGATACTGAGGCGCAATGTGAGGCTGCGTGTGATGGGACGAGAGATTAAACTGCGCCCATCGGTGGGGCTCAACTTTAAACTGCGCCTGACGGTAGGCTCAACTTTAAACTGCGCCTGACGATGAGGCTCAACTTTAAACTGCGCCTGACGATGAGGCTCAAGGTTAAATTGCGCCTCAACAATAACACTCAAGGTTAAACCGCGTCTCACATGAAACGTAGTCTTGTTTTACGCCTGGAGTGAAACGCATTATCTGACTGCGTCTCTCGCCAAACGTAGTGTCTATTTGCGCTTCTCTGTGATACGTATTATTCAGTTCCGTTTCTCGACGGGCGCATCAAACACTTGCGCTCTGCTATATTATAGCATTCTACCACTACACATTTTTTCCAGAATCTCATTTATAAATTCCAAATATGAGATAAGATTTGGCATTTGACACGCTCAACGTTGGAGATGCTCTTAGGCTTGTATTGACCCGTAAGCAGGTCAATGACTATTGACTGGCCAAATGGCAATTACACCGCGTAATTGCTTGATTAATTGAGTTTAAGTATCAAATATGGTAACTAATGAAATCGTAATTTGAACCAAATAATAGTATCATTAGATAGATCTCGAAAAGTAGGCGAAATCGACTAATAGAACGCGTCAATCGGATGTTGGATGAGGAAGATATAGCACTCGGAAAATTAGGTTTGAACTAGACACCCCTTAGTAATTTGGTTTGGGGGGTAATAGTAAAACGTATGGGGTGTGTAACTGGGGTGTAATAATAACTAATTTTATGGTGTAAATTGGGTGTAAATATATGTATGTTACTTTTAAATAATTGGGGTGTATAGAAGGTATAACAAAATATAGTTTTGATAAATAGAAAACCAACTTAAGTTTTGCCTCCTTCTTATCAAGTTAAGCAGGTGGTGGTGGTAATAGAGAAACAGAGGGATAGAGAGATTGTGGGGAATGGAGTATTTAGTTTTGAAAATAGAAGTTGGAGAGACCTAGAGAGAAAGGTTAAGGTGAGTGTTGTGGTGATTGTGAGAGGGGGTTTGATATAGATATTTAAGAAGAGTGAATAAACCATAGAGAGATTTATAGAGATGGAGATGACAATCTGATCCTGGAAGGAAGAGTAAAGCAGTGGATTCAAACATATAGCTAGGGTAGAAGTTGTTGAGAATCATGGTGGTTCTTATTCTTTTGATGATGATGATGATGATGATGATGATGATGATGATGATGATGATG
>JAJJMA010093388.1:32940-47402 GCA_023529015.1 Papaver nudicaule
TGATGATGATGATGATGATGATGATGATGATGATGATGATGATGATGAAAACTTTGCTAGATAACTAAGGTAACCTTTATAATCTATTCTAGTGTATATATTATAAATTGGGTACTCTCTAGATGTTGAAAAGAACATAAAAACAATCTTATAATTAGGTTTGATGATGATCATGAATTAGGGTTTACTACTGCCCTGTTTAGAAACGCGATTTTGATCACCTTATTGATTTTTTGGTTAAAACATGAAAAATTGAGGTATGTTCCTTAGCTTTCCACAGCAACTGAGTTTGCTAGATTTCGTTAAGAATTGAATTTATGGCGACCATTTTTGTAACTGCTGTCAAATCTGGAAATCTGGGTAAAAACAGCAGTAGGGTGACCTGTTCTAGGCCATTTCTAAGCCGATAGGAAATTTATTAGATTTTTCTCAAAACATGAAGTTGGATTACACTTCCCAGGCTTTCCATTCATGTACATCGCGATTCAAATGGATCAAAATTGAGTTAGATAGAGCTTCCCAAAGTTAGACCCTTGTGTTGTGTTTTACATGAAAAAGATGGAATTTTGGCTAAGTGTTTGGGAAGAAGATAACCGAGTCAGACCGAATCAACTTCTGACTTAACCGAGTCAGACCAGTTAGGGATATAACGCCACGTGTCACGGGCTGGGTTGGCCCGGTGGGCTATGGGTTTTGGCCCAGTTAGACTATTTTGGGTTTTTGGACCACTTAGATTCCAAATTAGCTTTTGGTCTCTTCTGCAAAGTTGGAGAGCTTCGCGAGACCTTCGAAATGACATATAATTCACATAGATTAGATAAGTAGATTAATTTATAGAATAAAATTAGTGAGTAATAGTTTACTTAAAATATTCTTTGAGTGCTTGTATGATTAACATTTGCTTTGTATTAACAACGATTAGTACGAAGGATGCACAAGTGGATGGAGGAATTCAAGGTAGGCAGGATTATCATCAAACCAGGTGGGAACTCTTATAACCTTCTTGTAATCATTGATTAGTTAAGTTTAATTATCTGAAGCATGTTTGGGTGTATGAATGGGTATGCATCTGATATGTACGACCTAGTCTCTTTGACTCATTGGTGGGGGGTAGGTAGTGTGATGAGTACATATTGGGTGGTTTGTTATGGTCTTATTGGAAATGGTTGAACCATTCCTTTGGGAATATCATTATATCTGACTGGTTAGAATGGTTGAACCATTCTTTTGGGAATATCATTGTTGTCTGACTGGTTATGCTAACGTTTACTCGGGAGAAATCCTGGTTTCATAATTTGTGTGGGCACTTTATGAGATTGCTATGCGGGGACAGGTTAGAAATAACAATCCTTATTTAAAATGCTTTATGTCTCGTTGACTTGAATTGAGTGTGTGCGAGTAGAAAATCTGCATAGGTACTCGAGGTACCACATCCATCAGATCTACTCGCACATACAGAATTTAATTGTGGTTTGCAGTCCGAAGACAGCTAGAACAGCATCGAGGATGCTATGAGCAGTAATTAAAAGCTAAGAGAAGCAACAAAGATAAGATAAAGAAGACTTTCTGTGTATTACTACTGCTGAAATTACATGAATTAAACCCTAAGGAACCAGAGGAGATTACAAACCTAATCTCTCTCTCTCGCTACTTAGGCTCAACCAAACAAGAATCCAACCCCTACAACGTTTTCCAAGCTCGCCTTATATAGGCCGAGCTTGGGTGGTTTACAGCTAATAAAGACAAAAGACTCAATCGTGGGGGTGTCAGTTTCTGTCGAGTAAGGCGGTTTACACTCCGAAGCTGGATCCTAGGCTTCGGTCCTTCGTCATAGTCCGAATCCTTTCCACTCCGATTCTTTACTTCGCTCAAGTGCGGCTTCTCTTCCTTTATCAATCCGAATCATCGCTGCTTAATCCTTTCGGTGTGACTTTACCTTCTGGATGCGAGACACGTGGTCCGAGGGGTTTTTACCCCCTACAGAGTGATTGGGTGATTTATTATGAGCATGTTGGTATGGTTGGAACTATCCTAATGTGATTATCATAGAGAGTGGCCGGTATGGTCGTTCTGGTATGGTCGTATCATATTATGGGGAATACCATACTATCTGATTTACTGCTTTTCTTTAGTAGAACTGTAAAGGATATTAGTGATTACTTGAATGTTGTAATAGTTTTCCACTGAGCACCCTTCGGGATGATGTGCCCACTCGTTTCCACTTCAGTTTTCAGTTATCAGAAGCGATGATGCACGTGAAGCTTTACGATTCGTAATCAAAAGCGTTAGCGATTTATAAAGATGTTTGCGATGTATTTACATCTGTGTTTATTGTAACAACAACACATTATTATATTTATATCACTTGAGAGGTTTTCTTTTACATAATATCAGAGAGGGTTTAAATTTGGGTTAATCTGTAGATTGAACTTGTAAATTAGAGTTTAAATGTATGTATTAGATCCTTAATGCCTCATAGCGTAGCTTGTGCTTTTGATTTATAAGTAGGTCGATTTTTTGGGCGTTACGAGACTTAGCCTTATAAGCTATGTTTGTGGGACTGCAGACTTTCCTTTGGGACTGCAGTCCAAAACAAAATAGGGTTACCCACAAAAAAATGTAGGAAACTCTATATCAATTTTTTATTAATTTGTATTTACCTTCGTTTAGTAATTAAACTTGAACTAATCAAGTGTTAATTATGCTTAACTACTCCTTATTTTCACCACCACTACCAGCGCCACCACCGCCGCCACCGCCTCCATTACCACTCATTTAGTGTTTAACTTTGAATTAATCAACAAGGTGTAAGTTTCTCTCAATGTTTTCACCACCACCACCACTACTGCACTATCTCGACCACCACCTCCACTACCACCACCACCACCACCAACGTTGTAAATCCCTTGGTAATAAGTTATAACAAATATATTACTTAATCTATGTGGTTGATATGGACGTAACCCATCAATTATATCATGTTTTCATTACATTTTTAGGTTAGAATCGAAGAATTGGGTTAATTTTTTGCGGTTACAGAAGAATTTACGTTTTTTTTCAAGACGAGTTGAGGCGTAAATAAGTAGTTACGCCTTGATTTTCATCATCGACCGGAGCGTACGTTTATTTACGCCTTGGAACCAAGACATAGGTTTTGTCCTAGAAAATTTACTCCTTGGAAATCAAGACATAAATAAAGTGACATTTTGCTCACAAGAAATTGAGTCTTAAGTAGCATATTTGAGGCGTAAATGGGAATTGAGGCTTAAGTTGCATGAATTGAGGCATAAATTTTGCAATTTACGCCCCATATATTTAATAATACGCCTTGGTTGCTTAATTTACGTCCTAAATATACTAGCTACACCCAGATTTTTTATGCGCAAATAATTGGTTTATTACGCCTAGCTAGTTAGGACGTAACAAAAAATTACGCCTTAATATTTTTGACCTAAAAAAAAAAATACGGCTTGATAAATTACGACGTAAAATATTTTATGCCTCATTGTATATGATGAGTTATGACGTAAAAGAAATTTACGTCTCACTGTATACGCTAAGGTAAAAAATTACGTCTCACTGTATTTTGGACATTACAAGGCACTTTCTTAAGATTCAACTAAACTCTTAATGTTAAGTGAAATGGTTATAAAGACATACCTATAATATGTTTTCGAGTCATTTCACCTTTGGTAGTTTAGTTTCTTCTGGAGATTTCACAGTTCTGGGCAGGGGCGAATCCAGCCACTTAGAAGGGTGTGCAATTGCACCCCCTTGGTTTGGCAAATCTCCATTAGCCAATCTACTTTTCCAAGCCAATTTTGTTGTTTAAGCCTTATTTGCACCCCCTTTGAAAATCTTATTTGCACCCCCTTGCTTTTACTCCCTTATTTGCTGCTATATTACCAAAAAAAAAAACTACTGATTTTTTTGTTTGCATCCCCTCTCATGAAATCCTAGATTCGCCCCTGGTTCTGGGTTACAAAGGCCGATAGAGATCGTGGAGGGAAGACCCATCTTTAGGTGATTTTCTTTCACTATTATTTCAATTGATTCGATCTATAACTAAGTCGGTCCAGTAAATTCAGTAAATCTCTATCTATAACTGAGAACATCAATTTAATTTCTTCTTCACATATTTGTTTCCTTCTATAGATATCAATCAATCATGTATCGCATATCAGTTAAGTTCCTTTCATTCTACCACTCATTAAAATTGAACATATTTGTGTGTCTCGAGAAATCAATCATTCACTTGTATTCTGGGGTTGTTGTAATAGAGGTTGATGTGGTGTTGTTAACAGAGGCACGAGGTGGTATTAGAGATCTGATTTTTGAATTTCATTTGAATTATGAAGCCCTGAAAATTTACGTCCAGAAATTGGGACGTAAATGCAAAGAAATATACAGTGGTGGTGGTGGCGGCAGGGCTGGTGTTGGTAGTGGTGGTAAAGAGAAACTGCGTATATATTAAACACTGTAAATTACATGGACAGGTTTATACTATGACTATATTACATGGAAGGGCTTATATTAAGGATATCCCTTATCATAGATTTTGGATATGTTTAGTGGACTGCAGTCCCAAAGGAAAGTCTGCAGTCCCAAAAACAGCAGGTTGTATGGATCCGCTACCATTACAAACTTCAAGCAATAATTTGCACTTCTATGTACGGTTTGGCTTATCGGTTACAAACTTACAAGCGTATAACTACGTATGTACTCTGTGCTAGCTTGAACACAAGTTGAACTCCCCAAACGTAGTCAAGCTAGTACATTGTCAGCGAGGGTACAATTCCGTCATGGACACCTCATTCACGCTTATGTTGTAAACATATTCAGAAGGGACGTTCGTTTCTAGTTCACCACGCAATAAATATGCAGAGGGTACTAATGGTGACGGAAGAGTGACAGAATGGTTATTTAGCATGTGTATAATCGACGCCATTGTGGGTCTATTAGCTACGTCTTCTTGAACGCATAACAACCCAATTTGGATGCATCTCAACACTTCGCATTCGTTTATAGTATAACATCCTCTTAGTGTTTGATCTAACAGTTCTATAGATTTCCCCTCCTTCCAAAGGCCCCATGCCTGCAAAAAACGGTTTCTATGGTTAGTGTGGAGCTATAACATGTCCAAAAACTACACAAACAAAATCCATACTCACGTAGCTTAAGATAGTCCCAGCACTTTCTAATCCACCAAAAGAGTTACTCCTCTTTCCACACAGGATCTCTAGAATTAACACACCGAAACTATAGACGTCTGATTTTACAGAGAATTTACCATGCATTGCGTATTCTGGAGCCATGTATCCACTGCAAATCCAGTAGCAAATGGAAGATTTTCTTTCATATGCACATTGAGAGACATGATTGATGAGATGATAGAATACTTACAATGTTCCACAAATTCGTTTTGTGCTGTCTTGATTTTGGTTCACCATGAAAATCCTAGCCATCCCAAAATCTGAAATTTTGGGGACCATATCTTCTCCTAATAGTACATTGCTGGCTTTGAGATCTCGGTGAATAATCTTAAGTCGAGAGTCCTCGTGAAGGTAAAGAAGTCCTTTAGCAATGCCTCCTATAATCATGTATCGCCTTTCCCAATTCAAGTTTGTGCGTTTAATAGGATCTACATATTCAACAAATGAAATTATTTGAGCAGTATGAATTGAAAAGTTTTTGCACTGTCAGTGATAGAGAAAAAAAAATGGAACGAAGCCTAACCGAATAAAAATCGATCGAGGCTTCCATGCTGCATAAACTCGTACACGAGAAGCTTTTCATCTCCATCTAAACAGAAGCCTAAAAGTCTTACAAGATTTCGGTGTTGTAGTTTAACCAACAACACAACTTCATTCTTAAATTCTTCTTCACCCTGACAGGAATGTTCTGACAATCTCTTCACAGCAATTTCTTGTCCATCTGACAGTGTACCCTGACAAATGCAACAAATGGGATACACTATCAATAAACTGTTGCAATTATAAAGCCACCACAACATGTAGTCCTATTGTTGATACCTTGTATACGGTACCAAATCCGCCTCGCCCAAGCTTATTAGCATCTGAGAAATTGCGTGTAGCTGCGCTTATCGTACTGAATTTGAATTGCAAAGATTCTGCACTTTGAATCTCCTCGATATCTTCAAATGTAACAATGACAAAAAAAAAAAAAAACTAGAGTGAAATGACTAATAAGATTTAATTTCAGAAAGGTTCAAACTATTTCCTACAATAGGAAAGCTTACATTTAACTTTCCTTTCATGTACTTTTTTTCTTCTCTTTATGCAGAAATACAAAATGATTATGATGGATAGTACTGTAATCACCGAAGGAACACCTATAATAAGGTACACTTTAAGCGAAATCTTTGGCTTTGCTGCAAGAACATGAATAGATTTACTTGGTGATTAAAATCAATAAGTAAACCATCTAAACAACGGATTTTTAATACATGAAAGTATTGAAATGCTTACTCCCTGGTGGTGAATTTGCGTTGGGTGTAGGGGGTGAAAATGGTGGTGAAAATGCGGTGGGCTGATAAGAAGATAACGTCTCATATCTTAAATAGCAGCTCCAACAAATAACTCTGCCGCTTACTCGACCGCTAAACCGTTTTCGAAAATCTTCAACCTCCCCACCAAGACATTTCTTGCAATCTTTAACTGATATATCAGAAGAGCACTGAGCTAGCCCATATATTTTCTGTGAGCGCGAAACGTCTATGGTTGCACCAGCAAACAAATTTCTATTAGTTGAAGAAGAAGAGGAGACACCATTGGAACCAACTTTTGCCAACAGATTGTTCATCAATTTATCGAATCCTGGATTAAATTCATCTGGATTGGTAACCATATTTGCACCACGGAGGGTAAATGACGGTTTATCTATCATGATTGAGAAGAATGATCGATTGGAATATCTTACAGCATTTAGTTCTTTGTATAAAATAACTGCTTCTTCAGAGTTTGGGCAGCGGCGTAGTAGTTCTTTGGCGGCTAAATCAATGCTGTATCGACATTCTTCTGGTGCAATATCACCTCTACACTGATAAGACCCATAAGCAGTATTAGGCTTTTGACCAATTGTGTCGTTGTAATATCCATTACTGATAATAGTTTTGTTGAACGAATTTGTTAAAGAAAACAGAACGAGTTTAAGGTTTGACTGATATGTACTAGAGGTGATATTAGCTCCTGAACACAAGTGAAAAACATTTTCCAAATCATTTTGCGCATTGGTTTTCAACACAATTAAGCACTGTAAGTTGAATATCAGAATTGTAGAGAGAATTTTGATGAGCATCTGACTACCCATATCTCCTATTTGTATCTGTGGTAATGTCATTAATGGTTTGCTTGTTCTTGAGTTGGTTTTCAGACTTTTACAAGGCAAATATCAAGGAAGTCAATGAGTGGAGATAGTCAAACATCATTATTTTATTCTTCACAAGACAGTTGAATATGAAATCAACAGGAAATTGTGTCATTCACCCACCGAGGCTCCACGCCGCAACAACAGGGTCAAATCGCATACTGGTAAATTGTCGATATGGGTATTCTGCAATATTCTAAGGTACCGTACTAATAAAGCGAGCCAGGCATATGAGGATAAATACGTACTTGTTTGTTTGTTTATTTACAAAATGAGACTACTGTTTTTCACGACTTTCCCATTTGCAAGATGCAGGACTAGAAGGAAAATCCCAACCTATACTGCTCAACAGGGTGAAACTGGAACTTTAGTCCCACGAACTCTGCCTAAACAGATGCAAAAGGTTATTCATTGGTGGACCTGCATTACCTGATTTCAATGGTGGGTCCTGAAAATATGCAGAGGACTCCAAAGGTTCAGGACTTACTACCAAAGCCTCCCTTTTCTGCCAATCATACTTCCTTTCACCTATGGCAGGAAAAAAAAACTTGGCATCAGCGCACCCTTTGTGCCTACTGTCATACTCCCAGACTAAAGCTTCAAGAGTTAGGGGCATGCAGAGAGCAGCTTTTCCCTTGTAAACAGTGCAAGGAGCATGCACTATCACCAACAACAAGTTCTTGTAGCTTGAGAAATAAAGCTTCAAGACAGTAACATATCTTCAGTTTTATGAACTTTTCCTGATAATACTAAGTCAGACATTGATCTCCTAATATCGAAGAACTGCACATTCTTCGTCATTATAGGGAAGTAGTTCTTCTACCTAAGTGTGCAATGATAAGAGAAAGCAAGATCGCATAGAGCAGCAATGTCCTGTCTTAAAAAACACTAAAGGAAAAGAAAGAGAATGCTGAACAGGATATCACTGGTACCAGAAAATCAAAATGCCTATAACTGAAGAAACACAGAAATCAAAATCTGCTAACAATCTAGTATTAAATTTAAGCATCTCAAGTATCAGATAAAGTGGGAGCAATATTTCTATGTTTCAGATACCAAATAGAATTCGATTTCTTTCACCTCATCACATGGATATAGTTCTGCGGCTACCACCACCATACTCATCATAGACAAAGAGCTCTATAACAATAATTATAACAACAACATCCAACCATTTACATCACATTCTCATTAACCTTTCATTATAAGAAAACATAAACTACCTCTTAGTATTCATCCGATGCTGCCTAATCTCAGTATCCATCCGTTGCTGCCTAAGGGTAACTAGTCATCCCAACAGTCGAGTTAGCTCGTTTCGTGGTCTTAGCAGCCTGAGTTGTAGCCTTCACAAAGTACATATAATAGTACACATTCAGAATCATTGTAGCAACCACAAACACAGCTCCAGCAATAAACACACCTTTGCGTAACGCTTCACAAGAGAAATTATGCGCATAAATCGCCCCCCTATACTTGGTGTGGTACGCATTCTTAGCTGCCCCAGCAATAACACACGCCTCCGCAACCAGAAAAGTCACCCATGAACATGCAAAATAAATAATCGACCAAGCTCGATTACTCCCAGGTGCTAAAGGTCTCCCGAAACACATGCACCTCGTAATCCCCATAAGTAATGATTCACTAGCTAAAAGGAACAGAAATGCCCCAACCCCATAACCAGTAGCTACATCCGAGTTATAAACACAGTACGAATCCTCAGTCTTTTCATCCTTCACAATTGTACCAGTACTTCTTCTGCGTTCTGCAGCAATTGCAAACCCAAATGCCACTAAGCTTAATGCTACCACCAGGATATGCACCAGGGTTGAACCTCTTCCCTCCCCCATCTCACTGTTAGTTCAAAATTTCCAATATAAGCAAAAATATTTCATTGAGGAATTTAAACAAACAGTGTGTGAGCATAAAATCATTTATCAATTTATAGTTCTAAATTTCAGCTGAAAATTAGAGGAAATTGGATTAAATTAGTATATAAACTAGTCTTCATTAGTCAAAATACTACTAAGATTAATAGATCGTGGGAGAGAGATTAGGTTAGATTAGTTACCTGTAGGAAAGGAAATGGATGAAGAAGGAAAAACTAGGGTTTATCTCTCCTCCTTCGCCTTCGTTTCCGCCCTTCGTGTTTGAGTTTAGATCTAGATTGATAGTAGCGTGAAAGTTACAGCTAGGGGTTTTAGAATTTTATATACTCATTTTCTTGGTGTTTCTGGAGATTCACATTGTGATGGGATTTTGATTACTTTAGTAAAAAGGGGATTTACTGTTTGTTTTTCGGAAATAAAGGGGATTTACTGTAAAGTGTAAAGTAGAGTACTTTTATAGATCTGTATATCCTGGCCGTTCGTTTACAACTCACATTTTTAGGGATTTTTTTTCCTCCAGCGATGCTCGAGTTTTTTTGAACTACCATTGCTAGAATCGTTGGATCAGAAGATTTAATGGTAGTGGTGGTTTTTGAAGAAAATAACTCAAATGTTAGGCCACCTTTTGATAGATCACATTGGACATTTGAGGTTTAAATTTCAAATTTTGAGTCAGAATCGCAGATTTTAAGTCATCATATACATTGCGAGTTGCAGTGACATATTTTAGGTCCCCTTTTTAGTGTGCAAGTTAGAATTGGTATTGTCTCAAGCCTAAGAGCAAGCACTATGGTTCTCTATTTGGGAGAACTTCTCTATTGAATAGAGAAATGCAACTACTATGGTGCAAAATTTCTCTATTCAATAGAGAAATTGGTTGGCTTTGCTATTGCCTGCTACGGATCCGTAGCAGGCAATAGCAATAGAGAAGCGAGGCGGAAATCCGATTTCCACATAAAACTTTTTACGGAAATCCGATTTCCGCCCAGAATTCATGCGGGAATTGGATTTCCGTCCCATAAATAATACCGTTTGACCTTTTTTTCCTCACACCCCCTCTACACCTCAACATCCAACCATGCATCTTTCTATTTTTTCATGACCGTCAGATCCCCAACGACTCTTTTTTTCAAAATTCAAAAAAAATAGCCGTTGGGATCTCTTCTATATAAGAAAATTCACTCTCTTTGACAAATCCACCCCAATCAATCTTGTTTCTATTGATTCTTTCTTTCTCCCTTCAAATTTTCAAATTTTTTTCATCACCAAATCAAAATGGCGACCAATTACACCAAGTTAGAAGATCTAGCAATTACTTACTCTTTCATTCGTTGCCGAATGAATGGTATGGTGGGAGAAGTGGAACCTTGGCAACCGGCGTTTTGGATTCGTGTTTTTGATGTGTTCGTGAGAGTTTCAAACAATCCAAATGGTAGAGATAGAAAAAGAATTAGAAGGCGATGGAACCGCATTAGTGGAGACATCTCCGAGTTTTGTCGAATTATGAGAGCTATGTACCAAACAAATACAAATGCGTCACCCGAAGAATTGGTCACTCTATCTCTTGCTCGATATTATGAGCTCAATAACCGGGCATTCGTGTTTGGTGAATGTTAAAGATCGAGGATTTACAATGATGTGTTATTAAATGTTAAGAGCAACGTGATGGAATCTATTTGGCAAGATATTAGTAGTTTTTTTTTCATCTTTGCAATGTAGTCATGTACCAATCAAGTTAGCAAAATAAAAAGTACTGATATTAATTCCAAGTTTCAAGTTAGCAAATAATAAGTTTTCAATAGATTACAACTAAACTAAAAATCTCGAGCATCTGGGTTGTTGAGCAATCCAGTGAACGTTCCTACTCCCTGACCCTCAGCCATGTCCCAGTCAACATTCGGGTTAGTAGTAGTGGTACTTTGTGGCCAAGGTGGCCAAGTTGGTTGCACATATTGTTCTGTTTGTTGCACAAATTGCTGGCTCCGATATTGAGATGAAGGAAATTGTTGGTAATCATGCGATGACTGAGAAGTCGTAGGTGCTTCTTGGGGTCGATAAAAATCTCCGGGTGGAGTTTCCCTAACAAAACTACTGGTATTACTGCTGGTACTTGCACTCTCATAGAACGGATGATAAGCTTCCCCAGGACCAATGTAAGGTAGCTCCCGACGAACTGAACTAGAGCTAGAAGATCCCTCCATTTGATGGTGGAGGTCCGCTGAATGGTCATACATAAAACTGTTCAGTGCATCATACTTGTTGGTGAGATGCTGACTATACTTGCACCATTGATCCTGTTTCATGACCCCAATCGTATTATAGCATTTTGATATGAATAAAAACAAAATATCGCAATTCAAACATAAAGTAGTATTTATATCTATACTTACCGTTGTACCCACAGACGCATCATATTGGTGTACCTCCTTCATGTACTCCTCGCCTAGCATTCTTTTCATTGCTCTACCATCATTGCCACAAATGACAGCATAAGGCGGCTCCTCAATTGGAAACCGTGGATGGAGAGTTGAAATATACTCTGGAACATATGTACATTGAGTAAGGCTCGGTTGATCGCGAATTGGAGGTTCCACACGCGCAACATAGACATTCCCAGCATGCACAACTTTGGGCAAATAAGGTCCAATAGAATGGCTTTTCCACCATACATAAAAATCATCTTCTGTGGTCTCGCAGTAGTGCAAAGTATTGTGTCCACCACCCACATAATTTCCCATTAATTCTGAGGTACCACTCAATTTTGGCGGTGGATCAATGGGAATTACTACTTTTCCCTGAGTCTGACGAAGACATCGTTCCCCTAGGTACATGAAGTATTCTTGGTCTATCGGATCATAAATCGAACATCGCTGAAGGGACAACCTTCTAGCATGTGCAACATCTCCAATCCCATAGTAGCTGCTACGATTCCACGGCAGCCATGAGATACCAAGTGGATCGAGAGAATCCAAATGGTTCCGAGCCAATAACAAAGAGTGAGTACCGGTATTACTACTTTGTGATCCGGTACCCTTCTTCATATGTCCCTTGTCACATAATTTTAAAGCAGGGAAGAAATCAGGATGACCTTGACCCTCGTCTGTATTTGGCTTCACTACAGGTATATACGACCAAAACCAAGGCTGCAAAAACACGAAGAAAAAAATATCAATGATAAGAAGCGTTCAAGTTTGTTGTTGTATAAACGGGAAATGTTTACGTACCAATAAAATGTACCAGAAGCATTCCAATTCGCCGGACTTCTTGTGTGTGACCACATTATCCAATGCGGAATACAACCTTCCCATTATTGCTTGACCCCAATCGTAAGTGTTTACCTTTTCCAAATCAACCAGTAATCTAAGCCAACTTAACAGAGCAACATCGTTCTTGTTTGGAAACAAAACATTGCCGATCACCCACAACAGAAACATCCGAGCAACGTTCTTCACATCAGAATCTTCCCATTGATCTAAGGGGGTCTTTTTCCATGTCAAAATGTAGTTTCTGATCAGACTCAACTTAATCCCAGATTTTCTGGTTAACACATTCCTAACATAGTCTCTAGTTTCATCATCAGTAACCACATAATATCCTTGTTGATTAACCTGCGGACCTGTTCGTTGTTCTTCTTGCACGGTGTTATCTCTATCTTTTTTCTTTGGTGGTTTTACCAATGGAAGTAGAAAATCAGTGTATATATGGCCAAATTTTGCCCAATCCTCAGCTTTGAAATCGATCAAATCAATAAGTTCACCACTTCCAACAGCTATACATGTAAGCATAGTAAAATCCCAAGGAGTGAACCCAATTTCAAATCTAGGAGCATGAAAGGTATGCGTGGTGTGCCACCATCTCTCAGCAATGGCGCTTACCAATCTACTATCAGCACTCCCTAGATACTCTACTTTAAATATCCCGCCAAATCCACAATCATCGACAATTCTCTTACATTCCGGATGTCGACTTACAATTTTGTATAGGTCAGGAAGACCAGCGGCGCTACCACGGGTATTGATTTGACCCTTGTCTGCTTCCGGAGGACATTTTCTAATATGCCTATCACAGTGCTCCGACGATACGATTGTAGTTGCATCTATAGCAGGGATCATGTTGAACAACAATTCAATCCTACAATGCATAAGAGCAACATCAAATGCAATACAATCAACAATTGTTACAATATATATTCATTCTCAATCCTACAATGCATGCATATAATCATCAAATTCAAGCCATTTCAACATTTCAAGCAATTTCAACCTAAATCAATAACAATCACCAATCATATATAAGAAACTATGATATATGTATGTTAGCAGAACATCAAAGAGTTGATTTGGTTGCATTTAATCATTCAAATACGTTCAAAATCATGATCAAACGAAAAAAAAACAAATTTAAAACCCTAGAATGAAGAACTCACCTTTATCAAAATTTCTTGATGAAAATTGAAATTGATTGCTTCTATATAACCTTCCTTGATTAGTGAACGCACCCTTTTGATTTCGTGGGTTAATTTGACTCCAAACTGATCAAAATTGAAATTTTGTGGGAGAAGAAGAAGAGAAAACGAGGAAGAAGAGAAACTCAAATGAGCAGCAGGTCGCAGGTTTTTCTGTCTAAAAACCTCTCCTTTACGGAAATCGGATTTCCGCAGGTCAAAAGTCAAGCTTTGACTGTGCGGAAATCCGATTTCCGCAGAATTTTTTTTACGGAAATCGGATTTCCGCCCAAAAAATCTGCGGAAATCCAATTTCCGTCTCCAAATAGCTAAGACCACCGTGGTTGCCATTTTTTCGCCATTTCCGCATTTCCCTTTCTCTATTCAAGAGAAGGCTTAGGCAACCATAGTGCTTGCTCTAAGGTAAGTTACAAGGGCTAGCTTGCCACAAAGCAGAATTTTAGAGTTTTAGAATTTACTGGTTATCTAAGTCCGAAGAAGGAGGTGGTGGTGGCATATGTAATGCAAATACTGATCGTACATGTTACTAATATTGTGAAGTTTTGCATAAACGGGTGAATGAATGTACTTCATGCGTGTTTTTCATGCTAATACATAGTTCATGCAACAAAGATACAGAGGGGAGTTCTTCTTTTTCTCATTTAACATCAAATTTTCATGAAATCATCTGGTATATAAATAGTATCATGCTCTTTGATTCTCACATTTTCATGAAATCATCTGGT
>JAJJMA010093390.1:0-11450 GCA_023529015.1 Papaver nudicaule
GTGCCTTTTCTTTTTATTTCGCCTCAAAAATGTACATGGAGGGATTGGAACATCTGTTCGAGTGCTCCATAACCTATCCCCTAAACCAATGTACCACTTTTCATTTTTGTATTCACTTGTTTATATTTTCTATGTATATCTTCTCAATAAATGCATGCTAGTTATTTAATTAATAATTTCTACTTTTTTATTTTGTATGTATACATATCTTCTCCCCTTTGGAGAAGCTTCTCAAAGCTAAACATATAAGAATTATTTTTGCTAACGTCGATATCTCAATTAAGATTTATTGGGTTAGTTATGATATCAATTGAACAAGATTTTTTTGATGCATTTGATATTGACTCATTGATTAGTGAATTTACAACAGTAAATGGAAGGCGACAAAATTTCCGTTGATTATCTTTTCGAGACCAAAATCTTTTTTCAGTTGAACTACCAAGTAAATGTGTGTATTAAGAAAAATTTCACGTTTATGTTATGTTTATATATATATATATATATATCGTTTTTGTCTGCTTTTATATCTTGTTTGTATAAAATTGTCGTCGAAAAAAAAAATTTGGGCCTTTTTTTTTATATTCGCACAGGGCCCTATTTTTCACAGGATCGGCTCTGTCGTTCAGGTGTTTCAGTCGGATTTGACATCCGGTCAAGGAATCGGTCTATTTGTTTCTGGTTTTGTCGGCATTGAATCTTGGTTGGTCTTAGAGATTTCATGTGGTTACGGTCGGTTCTGAACGATGATCAGTACGGGGATAAACTAGTAAAATGAAAGACTCGGTAGGTGTGGTTTATCATCAATTGAGGTGGGAACTTTTACACCTTTTTCGTAATCATTATGCAATTTACATTTGGATCATAGCATGTTGTGTGTACTTGGTTGAGCATGTTGTTTGATATGCGTCTTCGGTTTCCCCGCGAGTAGTGTTTGTGTTTTTACATGGCTTCTCGCTAAGTTGAGTAGGGCAGGGAGAGCTGCCTGAATATTATTAGTAGGACAGGGAAAGTTGTCTGAATATTATTAATTGCCGGACGGTGCGCCCGTCTAGCTCTAATTTATACTATGTCGTTAGTAGGGCAGGGAGAGCTGCCTGAATATTATTAGTAGGGCAGGGAGAGCTGCTTTGATATTATATATAAATATTTTATTTTGGGGAAAATGGCGTGTGCATATCATGGTTGGTTGATTGCAGAAGGTTGTAGTATGGGATGCAATCTCTGCACTTTTCTTTTCCTAACATGTTATGTTCTATTCTAATGACTTACTGAGTGTTGGGTGCTAAAGGTGTTTACTGCTTTCTTTGGTAGAACTGTAAAGCATGATAATGATTACTTAAATGATGTATCTGTTTCCACTGAGCACCCTTTGGGATGATGTGCTCATTCGTTTCCACTTCAGTTTCAGTTACTAGGAGATGGTGCACGTGAAGAGTTACGTTTCGTAGTTCAACGTTTAATCGAGTTAGAGGTGTTTGTGCAATATCTTTATCTGAATACTCTGTGAAATTGTAACAACAACAAATTACTATATTTATATCACTTGAGAGGTTTTTATTTCTGAAATCAGAGTGTTTGGGTTTCTTTTAAATTCTTTTGAAGTTTCGAAACTATTCCATGCATAGACGTTCTCTTGTATGCATCCAACAAAATTGATGCAGTAATAAAAGCCATGGTAGAAGTAATTGAAATACCCAAATAAAATTCATAACCATGAAAAATAGAAAATTCCGGAAAGATTTGGACACCTTTTTCCACGATCAAATATAATTCGAGTATAATCATAGGGAGGATATAAATAACCCTTATCGAACGAGTTGATGTTGAAGGACGGCTTGAAACAAGACATGTAAACCAACCATATCAATGGTCATACGATTCGTAAGACTTGTATTAACAGTTGCTCCAAATCCATTAAACCCGATCGAAATAATTGAACAATCCTTGATATGATCTTCTTCTTTGGAAGAATTAGATTTTATATTGAAAAGGTTATTATTAAAAATTGGAGCTAAAGTAGAATATACGATACCAGTTTCAACAGATGATGAATCTTCTATATTTTTGTTTTCATAAGGATTTGTTTCATCTTTTTCAACAAATAGCAGAAACCACATCATGTGATTTTTCCTCCCTGCTCTTAGTATCACATCGGTTGAAGTTCCATCTTCTTGTGAGTCTTCGACTGTTGAATCTTCTTTAACATCAATTTGAGGAACTGTTGAATACAACTTACCTTGTATTTAGACTCAGTAATCTTAGCATATTCTATGACTTCAGCTGTCTCGTCTGACTGTTCTTCCGATGGTGGAAGTGAATTAAGCTCGACAATGGGGCTTGCTGCATGATTAAAAGATGTTTGCATTGATGACGATCTTGATTGTGCTACGCCTTTTTGTAAAACTGATTTCTTAAGCTCTTTTTGTTCTTGTAGACCATTCAGATATTCGATATACAGTTGTAATCAATAATATGTAGGTAAAAACTTATCTAGAATCAATTTCTGCATTCTTACCCAATTACGCACAGGTTTTGTACTACACATCCATCGTTCGTGACAGAGTCCCCTTCCACCAAGATGTTGTTCTTCCCTTGAGTTTACATGAAACATAACTCACTTGATCATTGCTATTATATATCCTTGCGTATCTGAAAAACGAATCTACATCATCCACCACTCAAACAGTTCTTTAGGTTGTGACTCACCATAAAAGTTTGGAATTTCTTTCCCCATGATAACTCTGAAATTCTGAACAAGAAACTAAAGAAAGAAAATTTAGTTTTTTTTTTTAATCTTCGGAATAAAATAAAATATTTTTTAAAAAAAATTTTCCGAATAAAATAATATAACAAAAAACTAGTTTTTTTTTTTTTTTTGGAAAATCTAGGATTTTTGAAAACTAGGGTTGCGGAGTAAAAATAAAAACTAAGTTATGGTTTGCGGAAGCGAATACAGATAAAATCGAGTTTTAGATGAGAATCTAACACTACTGGCTTAGTTGCCAACTAATGTAGCACTTGTAGAGATGAAAACAATTCGATAATTGCTATAAGGAGAATAGACGAAAAGAATAAGAAGATCGGAGGAATAAGGTTTAGAACAGAGAAAGAAATATTGATAAACAATAGTTTTGATAATAATTCTTGATTAATGATAATGTGTCTCTAATATAACAATACCCAGTCTTTATATGGAGACTAGACTAAACAACGCATAACCATGTTAATGATGTAGGGCTAACGTCTTTATATAGAAACTTAACTAAACGACTCAAAACCATCTTAAGGATGTGGGACTAAAAATAGAAATACTAAACAAAAACTAATAAAAATAAAAGAGTTTTAATTAGGCTTGAAACTCTATATGCGGTACTACATCAGCTGTACTTTCTAAATGGAGCTGGAGGTATGCTCCATCAAAAAAAAAGCAATGTGGAGGAGGGTTATTCAAGGAAAAACAATGTCAGAGAAATCAGATTTAACACCAAAAGACTACAAGCTTGCATTTGGGAGGGGTTTTTGGAATGACATTCAAAAGGATAAGTGGATCATTAAGAGAACACCAAACATAAAGATTTCCAATGGTAAGTCAGCAAAATTCTGGTTGGACAAATGGTTAACTGACATCCCTCTAAGTCAGTATCACAAAAAAATGTATAGCTTAACAACCAACAAAATCAGCAAAAGTTGCAAATGTTATTGAAGATGACAGATGGAAAATACCACTGAGAAGGTCCCCAAAGTTCCTAACAAGGGTGAGATGCAAGAAGTGAATGATCTACTACAAGTTTTAGGGGATACTCCTTATTTGAATGATGATGAAGACTGTCTAGTCCCTATTTCTTCAGAGCAGTTCACAAAAAAAGTTGAATATCAATGGTTGTTGTCTCAACAAAGTAGGTCAAGTACTGGTTCAAGTAGCTTTCCACACAAGTGCATTTGGAATAAATTGTTTTCCCCCTAATGTGAAGTTTCTCATGTGGACAGTGCTGCACAATGCCATTCCAACCACTGACAATTTAGTAAGGAGGGGAACTGACATCCAGGACATCAATTGCAGCTTCCGCAATAATGTTGCAGAATCTGTTGATCATTTACTGTTGCACTGCTCCTTTTTCAGACAGATTTGGGACTATTTCTTCACTCACTATGGTCTGCATCTCATATATAAACTAACTATCAAAGAGCAACTAATATGTAATGGTTTGTCTTCTTAGTGTACGAAGATTTTGAACTCCAAGTTGCCTAAGTTGTTCGTGAACTATTTGCAAACCGTGTCTTTGGACTGAAAAACTCATTGTGTGCCATAATTCGCAAACTATTTGTAAAACATACTTGGAGGAAAAATTCCCGAACTCCAAAATATACATAAGGTTCGTGAATGGTTCGCAAACCATATGAGGTTGAAAATTTCTTGAACTCAAACAAGTTCTAAGGTTCGCGAATAATTCATAAACAATACGTGGTCGAATATTTCTTGAACTCAGAATTCTATTTAGGTGAACTATTCACGAACCATGTGCACGTAACACATGCATGCGTACATTTTTAGTGCACATCTTTCATAGTATTTATGCTTACTCCTTTATTGGATCATCAAAGTATTGAGAAGTTAATTGCGTAAGCAAATTATTGGACTTCCCTAGTTCACTAGATTGTTTGAGCCATAATCTATGGTTGCTTAAATCTCAAGCTAACCTCAATGATCGCTTTAAATAGAAGACATCCTGCAATTAATCACCTTCGATTATCTACACATCTGTGCATCTTTGTTACAACAACCACGGATCTGTGAACCTTAACAGTGATATTATCAACTTGAAAAGTGGCTTTTTGAATTTGGAGCTCGGTCAGTTTTAACAATGTCCATCCGCCATTGGAACAGGAGTACACTAACTGACTAACATATATGGCTGAGCAACGGATGGATTTTGGCAGATTTGGTACCACCCGTGTCCAATCCGCCCAAATGGCGGATTTGGAAACTGCAGCGGGTCCCCATCACCCAGCGGATTCCGGTTCAGCAGGTGGGGCGGGTGAGCGGACTGGGTATGGATAATCCGTAGATTTACTATAATCAAAACCTTAAAAAAAAAAAAAAAACTCCCGACTATCCCTCTACCTTTTCTTTTGAAATCATTGCATCAAAACTTAAAACTCTAATTTCACTATTACATCTCAAAAGTAGAATCTTGGAGACTCCTTAATAATCTTATCAACTAAACCACCTTCTCCTTCATCGACTCCATTGTTAATAAATGCCAGAGATTGACGAACTGATCCAAACATATCTCCGATTATTTTTCTTTCTTTCCAAATCATTCACAAATTTGATTTGATTTTTAGAGTTCGAGTAAGGAAAATAAGTGAATGAACCGAAGACAGAAGTAGAAAGAGGAGAGCGAGTGAAGCTACCCTAAAAATTAGACCTTCATATATTATATATAACTCTCGACTTTCCCATAGTATCCTTGATATATAGGTATGATCTCTAGATTACTTTTAGAGTCGGGTACCCAATGGATTTGGCGGATATACCCGCAACCAGTCCGCAAATAACATAAATGTCGTTTCTAAAAGCCTTAGCAATACAAAGGAAAACATAAGTGCATTTGTAAACTATTTTTATCAAGTAAAAGGGCGGATTTGAAACAACACCCGTGTCTAGTCCACTAATGCACGGATCGGGTACCCATCTGCCAAAATACAGATCGGATCAGATAAATGCGGCAGATATCCATCGGGTTTTTTTTTTGTTTTTTTTACTAGGAAGGAAGCTACATTGTCTGCTTTTATAGAAGCCTGAAGCCAACTAGGAACATTCTGCAATCTAACAGTATTAACATTCTCCTCATATGCTTCCTTAGCTAGAAGATGTGCTAAATTATTATCTTCTCTTGGAACATAGCTACAATTCCATGATTCGAAACTAGATAACAAAGAAATACAATCCAAAATAAACGGATGTGTAGTCCATCTAACAGCCGTGTGACTTCCATTTATCACCTTCACCACATTGTTGTTATCTCCCTCCAGCTGTAGCTTTGTTATGCCATACCCTTTTGCCCATTCAATCGCCTTCAAGGTCCCTAAGGCTTCAGCTTGTTCTTTATCCGCTGCTACTCCTGTGCTAGAAACTGCTCCTCTGCATATCCCTGCATGATTACGTGTAATTAGTCCTATACCACACTTAGTAGAGTTTTTATGGAAACTAGCGTCAAAGTTAATTTTTGTGACATCTTTAGATGGTGGTTGCCATTTAACATCTCTGTTAACTCGAGCGGTAGCCATGTTCCCTGTATTAACAGAAGATAAGGTTGAATTCTCCCAGTCTGTTGTGAACTGTCGAATCTGAGCCACAATGAAGCTGGTGAAATAGTTAGACCCTCATATGCTTTAGTGCATCTGGATTTCCAGATGAACCACATGGCAATACCTGCAAGAGTTACCAAACTACCATGTGTACTATTATTCCCTGACACAATAGCAAACCATTCATTAAACCAATCAAAAATGTTTTTGTTATGAAGTAAAGTAGCAAGAGATGGGTCTATTGACGACCACACTGTCTTAGCCACTTGACAATTTATAAATAAATGTTGAATAGTTTCTTCATGGCTTCTACAATAAGGGCAAGTTGTATCAACACTAGGCATAAACCTACCTATCTTTTTTCTGACAGACAAGCAATCCTGTATACATTTCCACAAGAAGTGAAGTATCTGAGGAGGTAACTTAACTTTCCAAAACATAGTCCATGGAAAATTACTATTAGGCACTGAGTGAACATCTATGGTGCTATCCAGGATATTCCTGTATGCTGATTTTACAGTAAAAACTCCATTATGTGTGCTAGCCCACCTGATTATGTCTTCACCCTCATGAGGAATCCTAATCTGCAAACAAGCTTTTGAGAATGTTTGTTCTCCAAATCTTGGTTGTGTGATCTATCAGTTGGTCCACTGTATGCCACCCTGTTGTACCTCTCCTAGGTATTAAACGATCACTTAGACCTGGTATCCATCTATGTTTCCAGATATTAATGTTTTTACCATTACCCACTTGCCAACAATAATTTTTTTGACTATTTCCAACCCTTTCTTAATGCCCCTCCAAATCCATGAACCTTTCTTAGGGAGTTCATCAGCTAGTGGATCTAGTTTAGGGTAGTACTTGTGCTTAAGAGTAGTAGCCCACATAGTAGTAGGCTGGTCGATCATGCTCCAAGCTAGCCTGGTCAACAAAGCAAGATTAAAGGTGTTAGATTTTTTAAAGTTCAAACCACCAATTTTTTTTGGAATACAAATATAATCCCATTTTCTAAGAAAGAGACCACCCCCCTCTTGCTTCTTATTCCACCAGAATCTCTTCTGAATGGTATCCATTTTTTCAGTAAGTTCCACTGGCATGGGAAACACATCCATGTGATGTGAAGCAGGGGAGCCTAAAACAGACTGAGTCATAATTGACTTACCTGCAGGGTTCAAGTATTGAGTTTGCCAATACCCAATTTCCCTTTGAACTTGTCTAATATAGGTTCAAAAGACTCCATCTTCCTGTTTTGCAAGAGCAATGGCACACCAAGATACTTGTCTTGGAGTCCCATTCTCTGGATACCTAGAATATCACCAATCTCATTTTTTACACTATTCTCAACTTTTTTGTTAAAAGCAATACCTGACTTAGCAAAATTAATGGACTGTCCAGATAATGAACTAAATTTGGCAATGATATCATGCAGGGCTTTAGCCTCTCTTTTGTATCCCTGAGAAACACAAGACAATCATTAGCAAAGAATAAGTGGCTTATAGAAGGGCTATCTTTCCTTACCTTTATACCATGCAGCAAATTCACTCTTTCAGTTTTTAGAAGACATTTCGAAAAGAATTCCATACATATATATAAAGAGATATGGACTAAGAGGGTCACCTTGTCTAAGGCCTCTCTCGGGTATAAAGATCTCACCTGGTGTGCCATTTAGAAGCACAGAAGTATAAGTTGTTGATATACATTGCTCCACTAACCTGCTGAAATCCTCATGAAAACCAAGCTTAAGAAGAGAATGAATAACAAATTTCCACTCAACCCTATCAAAAGCTTTTGACATGTCCAGCTTAACAGCCATTATTCCTCTTTTGGATTTATTTTTCTTCATAGTATCCAGTAGTTCATGAGCTATCACTATGTTGTCAAACATTTGCCTAGTTTGAAGAAATGCAGCTTGAAAAGGGGCTATGATCCTATTAAGAATAGGCCTCAATCTATTAGATATTATCTTAGATATGATCTTTTATGATGTGTTGCATAGACTAATAAGCCTAAACTCAGATGCATTCTTAGGGCAAGTGACTTTGGGTATAAGAGATATAAAGTTGTGATTACACTGTTTTAAAAGATGCTTAGAATGAAAAAAAAACTTGCACCATATTTACAGTATCAACCCCAACTACATCCCACATTTTTTGTTAAAACCTAGTGGAAAGCCATCTGGTCCTGGAAAGGTCCATGGTTTCATTCTGAACACAACCTTCTTAATCTCATATGCACTTGGAATAGCAAGTAAGTCAACATTATCAATAATGGAAACACAAGCAGGAATATCATTCATAAAATCAGCATGAATATGAGGTTTTGTCGACCTACTGATGCTAACAAAATGTTGTCTAAGATTATCTGCAATAGCTCCTCTATCAGTCAACCAGATTCCTAAACTATCTTGGAGTATCTCAATGTGAGTTTTCCTCCTTCTATAGTTAGCCTTCTCGTGAAAGTAAGATGTATTTTTGTCTCCAAAAACAAGATTATCCTCTTTACCCCTCTGACTCCAATAATCATGTTTAACATCATACTAATATTTTAGCCTGACATTAAGCTCGTCTAGTCTCCTAGCCTTAGCATGACAATTTGTAACGGTATTCACATGCTCAATTTCAATTTGTATATCCCTAATTTGGGTATTAAAATTCCCTAAGTGGTTTTTATTCCAGTTTCTAATGCCTGTTTTGAATGAGTACAAAGACTTACTATGTTTAAAAGCATAAGAACCTCTGACTACACTTGCCCATTGCCTAGTAATGACCTCTTTACATGATTCATCCCTAAGCATGCACTTGTTAAATCTAAATGGTTTTTTAGCAAAATGTAATTCTTTTGCACTAATAAGTAAGATAGGAACATGATCACTTGCAAATGGAATAAGGTGATAAACCAAGGAGTTAGGAAATAGATCAAACCATTGTGAGTTACCCATAGCTCTATCAAGCCTCTCCAGGATGAGCTCAGAATCCTGTCTTTTATTAGACCGTGTAAAAATATTACCTGAATAAGGAACATCAGAAATGCCAGCATGCCCAACCAGATTGACAAAATCATCTAGTTGCCTTTGTGTTACTACCACTCCACCGTGTTTTTTATTAGGGGACAGAATGAAGTTATAGTCCCCCACTACCACCCAACTAGTACTACCATTGTGAGAACGTGCTGCATTATTCAACATATCCCACTGCTCTGATCTATCTCCATCATTTAACGAGCCTTAGAGACAGGAAAGCAAAATTGTGTCCCTAGCATCAATTTTAACTAAGCAGTTTATGATGTTGCACCTAGATTCCACTACTGAGCTCAATTCCATCTTTCCATAAAAGACACAATCCCCCTCTAGTACCTTCTGAATTTAACAGCCACATAGTTGGGAAATTGATAGGCTTAATGAGCCTTTTCATCTTATTGTAGTGATATTTTGCTTCACTGAGAAAGATGATATCAGGGTCATTTGATTATACTATATCTCTCAGGTGGTTTCTAGTGGCTTTGTTACCATAACCCTGTACATTCCATGCTAGGATTTTCATATTGGTTCAGAGATTTCTATTAGCTGGGTAAGAGCTATGAGGATCAGGCCACCGAAAAGACGAGTTAACCAAATCCATCGGTTGCTCAGCCCTACTAACATACAAGTCAAGGGTGCAACTACATCTAGGTCTCCCCGACTGAAACCCCAATGAAGCCCAAAAGATGTTTTTTTATGTTCTGTTTTTGGCAGTTCACGTTTTTTGTTGGCACTTCAAAACAATAAAACCATCCAAATGTAGTTATAAGGGATGTCTAAATAGGTATGAAAAGTCTAAGTTACCCTTACAGATTAAACTACCCCCAATTCTTAACTAATAACCCTAGTTTTATAACCCTAATCCTAAAACAAAAACAAAAACTGATTTACCTTATCCTTCTCCTTCTCCTAAAACAAAAACAGTTTCTTACGGTTCATCTTCTCCTTCTCCTCCTCAAAAACAAAACAAAACAGTTTATCCTCTTCTACGTTCCTCGTCTCGATTCATCGCCGATACGAAAAATTCATCGTCTCGATTAAAATTCAAGATGGCGAGAACAAAATTGACCTTTAGAGACACTACAATTGATCCAGGAATAGCAAGAGCCTACTTAAATCAACAATCCACAGCGGGAGAAACTTCATTTGAGAACGAACCCGACGCAGAAGTCAATCCGTCCACCGATTTGGCCTCTAATCAGTCACAAGACCCCAATATGCGTATGAGGTACTAATTCTGAACACAACCCATGTTTTCAATCATGTTTTCATTGTGTTTTTAGGTTAGAATCATCGATTTGGGGCTGATTTTTTTCGCCTCAGTTAGTTTTACGGTTTGTATTTCATACTGAATTGAGGCGTAAACAAGTTTTTACGGCTTGTGATTCTTCATGAAGTAAGGTGTAAAATGTTTTACGCCTTGCAACCAAGCCGTAAGAAATGCCCTAGTTTTGCTCTAGAATGTTTTACGCCTATTATACCAAGGCGTAAAAAATTTGGAATGTGCTCAAAAAAATCTACACTGTAAACATCAAAACCAAACCGTAAACAGTGATTTAGGGCGTAAAAACTAGAAATTAGGCGTAAACTTTTCCTTGTTCAATTTTTGCCAAGTTTATTTTACGCCTTCGTATACTAGGGGCGTAAACCAATTTTTACGCCTTGGTGAACTGGGGCGTAATTTATTCAACCAAGGCGTAAACTGTGTAATTGAGGCGTAAATAATTCTGTCTCTCACTTAGTTTAGCTCATTGGTTGGTTGTTTATTTGTGTTGTTTGTGTATGTGTTTAGGGAACAAGATAAACAGAAGAAGAAGAAGAAGAAGAAGAAGAGAGGAGATGATCTTCCTGATGTTACGCCTCCCTAACCTCGTGGTACTAAGCATCTAGGTGTTAGTAAGAGAGGTCAAACAAAGACTCCCCAACAATCAACACTACCTCAAAGTGATGGAAAAAATGAGATTATTGAAGAAGAATCAATTCCAATCCAAGAGAATGAGATTCAACAAGAACCCAACCAATCTGAATAGGAGAGTGGCGAATCAGAAGAAGAAGAATCAGCTGAAGAAGACGACGAAGAAGAAGAAGAATCCGTTCAGGAGGTTCTACCCCTTTCTCAAGA
>JAJJMA010093398.1:0-16262 GCA_023529015.1 Papaver nudicaule
AATGATTAGGTTGTTACTATTATTCGAATCCAAGAGGGATTTTAAGGTGGTTTAGGCTGAGTTTGGTATTGTTGTAAGTTTTTCAAAAGCGCTTTTCAGCTTTTAAAAGTTGTGCTGTGTTTTTTGGAAAAAGCAGTTGAGTGTTTGGTAAACCGTAAATTAAAAAGTAAAACAGATTAAAAAAACTATGAAATAGCGTTTGGTAAATACCATGTCCAACCATTGTTATTGTTCAAAATGACAAAAATGCACATACTTTTCATAATTGAATATCTTGACATTTATTCTTAGTTTTATTATTTATAAATATGTTTTATTGATTTTTCTAATACCAGTTAACCTTCCAGCATACCTCGATAGTCTTGGTGAAGCTTGGTAGAGGTGATGAAGATGTAGCATTAGCACCCTATATATACCAACACAAGCACAACAAATATAAAAAAAAATCACAAATAATTTATAAATATATGAAGAATTTTCTTTCAAATGGAATATAGAATATAATTTGCAAATCATGATTATTATCAATAAAGATTAAGAGATATTGAGAATAAAATTTCATAGTATCAAAGATTTAAGGGTATATTTTGTCATTTAATAATTATTGTAGGGTTATAAAGTGAAATTAACATTGACATATTTTTTCAAAGTGCTTTTCAGCTTTTAAAAGCTCCTCCTGGGGAGCTTTTAAAAGCTGGCCTAAATCCAAAGTGCTTTTCAAGAAAAACACTTTGAAAAAATTTAACCAAACACCAAGTTGAAAAAATATTGCCTAATATAAATTTTAAAAGTGCTTTTTTTAAAAAAAAAAAAAATACCAAACTCAGCCTTACACGGTGTCTACATTTAGTTGTTGGAGCGCAAGGTTGCTGGCTAGATCCTCTTAAGGTTCAACAACTTCTAATCAGGGCCGTAGCATGACCTAGGCGAGCTAGGCAGCCGCCTAGGGCCCCCAAATGCTAGAGGCCCCCAAAAAATAATTTTCATTGTATATAATGTGTAATATATGTAGATGTAATGCCATAGAACAATAAGATTAAAGACCTGATAAAAAATAGAGGCCAGATTAAAAATTGCATATACTAATATACTACTCCCTCCGTCCCAGATTAATTGAGCTAGTTTCCTAGTCCTAGAATTCTTTGATTAGAAATTTAGACAACGCTAAGTCTCTGCTTAATTTTTGTACTCATTATATATTGCTTTCCTTAGATTCCTTATCTTGTCTTTATATATTCTCTGATCAATTGTTCAATTCCTTAGATCAATAGTCTAGCTATATATATATCGCAGCAGCTGTGTATAACATTAACAATCGCAGTAATCACACTACAAATATAATTAGGTCATCACGTCAATGTTACCTTTGGTCGACAATGTCACGAAAAAGATTGAATGAATATCTATTGAGATTGAGATGTTAGCCAAAATTAATTTGGATAGTATAATTAACGATTTCATAACGGAAAGGGCAGGGAGAGGGGTTTCCGTCATGAGATAAGTTGTTTTTTGATGTTTTTAGACATTTTTTTTTCCGCTAATTTTTTTTATTAGACAACGTATAGTATATTATTTTATGCTTATACAGGCCCCCATTTCGTACGTTTGCCTAGGGCCCCCAAAATACTTGCTACGGCCCTGCTTCTAATGGCAATGTAATTTGGCTTTTCCGTTGGCTATGGGAATCTACTTCTAGTATATAGTATGTTTGTTCTTCGGTTCTGTGTTTTGTTCCTTTGTGTTTTAGTAGACAGCTTTGAAGCAATGTGTGTCGGCTTTCAACTCTGATACTGAACCTACATTGGTTAATGAAGACGAGCTCTCAGTTTGTCAATCATGGTTCTCAGTTAGTGTTTTTCGTTATGGCTTCGTCGGTGCAGATGGACAAAGGAGCGCACAGACTCTATGGAGCCTGGGAATTCAGAACTTTGGACCATTCTCGTGGATGGTTAGCTGGCTTCATTGCCTTGGCATTCCTGCCAATGCAGTTGATAGCATCACGGCGGTTTCTTTTTTGTTGGGGGATCTTTGTGCTTGAGAGTCATGGTTTCGTCTACAACTATCTTTTCCTGGGTCTGCCTTCTACACACGGCTTTCTGATGAGGGGTGCTCAATGGGCTTCGGTAGTTTGTTATGCTAATGTGCTAATTCCACTTAACTGTACCCGGGCCTTTTGGTTTGAAAAATAAATTGGCGAAAAAATAAAATTTATCTTTAGTTTCAAAAAAAAAAAAAAAACTAAAAGAGAGAGAGAGAGGGAAATATAGTATTTTTGAAGATGATTGAAAATGGTGAACAGGAATTAGGAGAGAAATTTTACCAGAAACTTAATAAAAGAAAATTTAGTCGGTCATGGGTCCACCCGAAAACTTTACTAAATTTAATTAAATCTGAACCATTAATCTTGAAAAATCCAACGAATACAAGAGAATATTAGATATTGTTAAAATTTAGCATGTCAAGGGATCCACTCCCTTTTTATTTACTCTTAAAAATAAGAGAAAGGATCCACTCACACTCTTGTCATCACACTATCTCACACTTTCGGCACCGTTTTTTTATAAAATTTAAACACTAGCAGATTTGGAGCTAAGATTTTGAGGATATGTTCCTCTCATTGTTATAGGTTTCACCTATTTACCACCCACACTCTCACTCTTTCCCACCCACCTCACAATTGAAAAAAAAATAATCACTTTTGAAATCTACTTTCTCCTATTTACCACCTACAAAAGTAAATATGGTTTGACTTAGACTAGTATTTTTCTTCTTCTTCTTCTATAATTACTCTTCTACTTTCATTAAAAACCATTAAGTTTGAAAACCCTAGGCTAAATTTTCAAAACCCAATTGAAAACCATTAATGTAAATGTAGCCACCAAAAAGCTTTCGTAACTAGCAATAGTTCTTAATACAATACCACATTTCGTTAATTAACCACGCACGTTTAAAGTAGCACAGTAATACAAATTCTCTTTCCTTTTAATGGAATGAATCCAATCACTAAATAGTCTGTCAACTCTAACTTTTGAGTTTTTTTTTTCTTGATATCTTCCATCCAATGCAGTACTATGATTTTTCCATGGCAAAGGATCCTATTGAAATGGCCGATCCTTGGTTATTATGAATCAAACCATGCCGTTAAACCAAACCCTTATGCTCTTAAAATGCGTAACTTTTAATCAGAACACAATACTACCGCGGCCAAAAAAAAAAAATCGCCGAATGGGTTATCACTATACACATACATAGGAAGCCAAATCAAACATTTTTGTTAAAAAAGGAAAAATGAAAAGATAATCTCATCATTCCTGTATAGATTTGGGTTTGGTTCATATTTCAAAGGTGAACAGAACCCCACTGTGAAGTGTCAATGCCGATGGATATCTATTGTTATGGAAAGAAATTTGAACTCCCTTTTTGTTACCATGAAGATGCACGCTGCTTCTGTTAATGGTTGGGTGTGGGTAGTAAAATGTCAATGGAGGTGGGAAATATGGAGTTCTACAATTTTTTGTAGGTGGTAATTAGGAAAACATAGGTGGGATTTTAGGTGGGTGGGAAATAGTGAAAGTGTGGGTAGTAAATAGGTGAAACCTTGTTATAAAGCTCTACATTTCCACCAAAATGAGAACATTCCACAGTGTATAAAACCACCATTTTCTATTTTGAAAATCAGCCGTTAAAATTCGACAGATTTTCAACGGTTGAAATTAATATTGGTAGATAATGAGCTTAGTATTTCGAAAAACGTTAATTTTAGGTGGAAATGTAGAGCTATATGAGAAGAACACATCCTAAAAATCTTAGCTCCAAATTCGTTAGCACATAAACTTTATAGAAAAGACGGTGCCGAAAGTGTGAGATAGTGTGATAATAAAAGTGTGAGTGGATCTGAAAAAGCAGGGGTACCGAAATACAACCAACTTTTCGTTTGGGCTCGTGAGACTTATGGTCAGATCTGGACGATCTCAAAAATCAAC
Organism: Papaver nudicaule; assembly: GCA_023529015.1. Classification (NCBI taxonomy): domain Eukaryota; kingdom Viridiplantae; phylum Streptophyta; class Magnoliopsida; order Ranunculales; family Papaveraceae; genus Papaver; species Papaver nudicaule. Next base: position 3,984 of record JAJJMA010093398.1, read on the forward strand.
ATCCAGATCCGTTAACCTGAGTTTGGATCACAAGGATCAGTCCAACGCAAGACAGGGTCTTGGTAAATCCAAGGGATGGATTGAGGACAACGATCAGGTTTATAATAACATACTTCTTGTGTTTGCTTTAATTATATAATCAGAGAATATAATGCGGAAAATAAAGCACACAAGACACCAGAGATTTTTTTTAACGAGGAAACTACGACCTGTAGAAAAACCTCGGGACCTCGTCCAGATTGAACAACGCACAATACAAATTGTCTACAAACACTAGCCTACTATAAGACTTCGGTCTGGGATGTAGCAGAGACCAATTCCAACCCTCCAAGCGAACTGGCTACTGTCGTACTCCTTACGTCTCTAGATCCCCCACAGATCGTCACGCACTTGATTCCCCTAGCTGACGTCATTTACAGGCCTAGGAGTTGCTTTAACCGCTGTTAAAGGCTTGTGTCAACAATTCCGGCTTTGCAACCTCAATTATCGACTGTATGTTTGAACTGTCCTCTATCAGCTTCACATACACAAAGTGACTTCCTTCGGATTGCTCCAGGTCATACGGAAATCTACTTACAAGCGGGGGCTGACAAGTAAACCGAGTAAACTATGCCCAACTTATCTCTACCTCAGTTGTACAGGAAGAATCACTTAAGAAACTTATCCAACTGAAGCTAACTAGGTTTGACAACACCGAGTGCAGCCGTGCGTTGCTTCCTTTCGAACCCCTGTGTGTAACGTATCAGTTCTTGAATGGCCTTATTTTAGAAGTGAAGGACCGTAGAATAGACAAGAACGCGATCAGGTTACCAATGTTATAGGTTACTCCGATTTCAACCACTAAGGTTTCAATCTCCTACCTGTGCTTCCCAACTTTCAAGAGAAGTCTTTATAGTCGTAGGTAAAATCCCAAGGAACTGCTACCTAATAAAGGATGACTATACCACAACAAGCATTCACCGAAGTGAAAAGAGTTTTACGATCACTTCCACAAAGGACCTTCACGTATGCTTGATGCTTGCGGTATTCGTCCTTAGATACTTCTATTTATAGCACTCAATAAGATAGGTTGCTTTGGAATAAAGTAACTAGTTACTTGTCCCACAAGTTTTGGAAACCTTAACTTGCAAACCAAGTAAACAGAGATTTATCTCAATTGGAAATCATTTATCATTTATCTGCCAAGTGTTTTGTTAGCTCAAAAACACTTCAAGATAGAGATCCAACAGACCAGAGATAATCTTTATCTTATTGACAAATTGAGAACCGTTAGATGGACCACATAATATATTTTCGTGATATTCCAAGTCCAACTAAGAGATAAAGGAGTTCAAAGTTTAACCCGAGTGAAAATCCTAAAGAATATTCACTTGGGACGGTTCGCAAACTGTCCATCTGAATCACAACCAAAAGTATCGATTTTGAGTTCACGTTAGGTACGCGTACAAAATGACACTTTGGAACTCAGGAAAATTCCCAAGTTTCCGTTCACTTACGGTTCGGGAACCGTGCGCCATTCAGATTAGGGTTTAACTGGACCCGCTGGAAGTTCTGGGCATAACCAGTACTTAGACGTGTTAGACGTCCTCAGCTATAATCCGTTAAACTCTTGCTCAAGAGTACTCCTTTAGATTCACCCATATCCAACAAGTGATTTGCAAGCAAACCATTGCAATGGACAAATGGTGTCGAATCTATCTCATGCATTCTTGTAAACTTAATATTTGCGGGAACAAATACCAACATAACACATGGTCATGTAGACAAGAACACGATCTCAATCGCTATTAATATCACTACTAAAGTAGCCGACTATTTCGAAAGATAGAGAAAGTAGAATAGAAGAATTTCCATAAAAGTCATAACTCCTACTAACCTTTTATCGATGAAGAATAATTGATGTCTTCTTTGCCTTCACAGTCTTCGTCTTCAAGGTCTCTACTACTTAGTCTATATCCCAATTCTGAAATCTAAACTTTGGTAGGCTAAATCAATAATTGTGTTTTGACACCTAAAACTGACAACCAGCTTGACATACTAACGCTTGTGGGTTTGACCGGACAATGCCCTAACAAGATCCTTTCTCTAAAATTAAATAAAAAGTTACATATAGATATTGGAATCTAGCTTTTTTACCCTATACCATTTTGGAGAGAGAGAGGTGCATTTTCCTAGTCTCTATTTTAGAATCGTCATTTAAGCTCTCTCTAAAAATGGATTGACCTCTCCTATGGATGTAACGTCTAAGTTACCCTCAAAATTGAGAAATTACTATAATATCCTCCCGGTAATTAAAATTCTAATATATACCTAATCCACAAATTAGAAGTCATATTAATCTTTTCATATCTCTCTTCATCTTCTCATCTTCTTCTCCTCCACTTTCATAAAACCCTAAACACTAAAATCAGATTCAAACAAATGAAAACTACTAGCAATAATCAAAACTAGTTGCAACAATCAAATCATCACAAAATCAAAACATTAGAATCAAGAAAAATGAGTAGCAATCCACATTTTGAATTTGAAAACCATAGACCTGAACCGGAAGAATTAATCCCCCCAAATGGAGTTGGCAGCAACAACAACAACTTGAAACGCGTCTAGGAATTTATTTCGCGGATACCCATCAACTTATTTGTGTGTTTGATTACTTTACTAGGTTAAAAACGAGAGTTTTTTTGTGTTTTTTACGTAACCAGAAGGAGGTTCGGCCCAAAAAATGAGCCAAAACCCTGGCCGAACCTATATTTTCCCCTACATATTACCAGAAGATAAGAACAGTTCGGCTAAAAAATTGGGAATTTTTTTGAGCCGAACCAGGTTCGACTTATTTTGTCCAAGTATCGAATGAGCAGAACCTACTATGTTATTGCGAAAATTTTAACAAGGTTCGGCTTGTTTAGTTTGAGACTAAAGATAAGGAAAATTTTTGAGCCGAACCACATTTGTTGTGAGCCATTTGATGGATTGACTTATGACTGTTTCTATCGAATGAGCCGAACCTAGTATACTGTTGCCAAAATATTTAACCAGGTTCGGCTTATTTTGTCCAAGTGTCGAATGAGCCGAACCTAGTATGTTGTTGCCAAAATTTTAACTCGGTTCAGCTTGTTTAGTTTGAGACTCGAATGAGACTAGCATTTCTTGAGAGGTATATGTCCGGCTCAGTAATTCGAGTGATTCAGATGAGCCGAACCTACATCTGGTTATCCGAGTCTAAGGAAAATGGTAATTTTTGATGTATTCAAACTAAAAACGACATTAATCATGGTTAGAAGGTATACGAGATGAAGGTTTACCCAACAACTTAAATTTTTCGATTTTGGAAAAAAATTGCCCGAAACCCCTTTTTTTTTCGCTTATCTTCTTCTCCACCATAACTCAAAACTTAAAGCTAAAAATCAGATTTTTAAGTTAAGTTTTATATTAACCTAAACATTACTACTAATCATTATTATTAATCTTAATTACACGTGTTTAAAAAAATATTTTTACTAGGAGGGGAAAAGGTGGGTTTGGGTGACCCTATTTTGGACAACCAGGGAGGTCAAGCAATATTCAGAGAGGGATTAAATGACGATTCCTATTTTATGGTGCACTTCCCCATGATTTCTATTGATATGGTTGATACCAAACTATATAAGACAAAATCATTTAAACCATTATGGACCATTGGATCACCCAAATGGTATCAGACTATATCAACCTTGTGTTTCCCTTGCTAAGATAACTAATGTCCGAGATATATGTATGCATAATGAAAGATATTAAAATGATCATACAACAGACTTACTACTACCCCTTAAGGCTTAGGCACGAGACAACAATCTGGAGCTCGCAAAATAAACTAAAAATAATTTAATGGACCTTGTTGTTTTCTTATTGTTATCTTTATTTCTTTTTTTTTTTTGGTCTCACATATTTACCACCCACACTCTCACTCTTTCCCACCCCATCTCACAATTGATAAAAGTAATCACTTTTCAATTCTAGTTTCTCCTATTTACCACCTACAAAAGTAAATAGGGTTTAACTTGACTAGTATTTGTCTACTTCCTCTTCTATAATTACTCTTCTACTTTATTAAAAAACTAGTATTAAGTTTGAAAACCTTAGGTTAGATTATGTTTAATTAGTACACCAATATTTTACTATTCTTATAGGTTTTTCCATTAAATTCATTGAGAAATTCATTGAGAATAACAAATTAACAGGCAGTTAATTCGTGGGAGATTATTATGGAAGATTTCAATATTGGAATTGAAAACCTAATGCAAAATTCTAAAACATTAGATTTGCAGATCCAAGAAGATTCCATTGTTGTCGAATATACTGACAAAAAGCTTACTGAAGATTTAGAGGTAAGTAAGGGACTACGGTTGATTTTTTTCCCTTAAAATTTTTGACGAACTGGTCTCCAGCATCTAGACGACTATAACATAGGTTAGTAGTCATAATGTGAACGACTACAAGTCACACTAGTCGTTCAGTTAACAACGACTAAAGATCAAAGTAGTCGTCCAGGAGGCAACGATTATAACCTGTTGTTTTTACCTGAAAAATATATGTACCGTCTCTGGGTACTTTTATAGTGCTCGAGATCAAAATCGAACAAGACGAGCCTAAACGAAGTCAATGGTCGTTCCCGTCTTGCTTCGGTCACAGAGAGGATGAGGTTGGTCTAGGGAGGGAAACAGTGGAAGAAACTTGAGATCAGGTTGAGGATGTGTTTCTGGGTGTGAGAGTTCAAGATCTCCGTCGTGAGGATGACTGAAGATCCCCAAGGCTGGAGGTGTATCGAGTTACTCAGGTGTCTTTGCTCTGAGGTTCTGGAAAAGATGTTCTGCCTTGGAAGATAGAGGAAGCCTCTATTTATAATGTTGAACTCACCCTGATCTCTCGACAGAAAAAATGGAAGTCGTGGAAGAGTGGAGGAGTGGGGGACATAAGTTGTGCTCTGTAACTGCTGGAGTCGTGTAGAACATGTCCACTCAGCACCACTTTCTCGTAACTGTCCATCATATCTATTAGTTTCTTTCTAACTGCAGTAGGCCGCCAGACCAATACCCCTAAAGTTATCCCCCCGTGTGATGTTTTGATATCTCGTGTAACTTGCAGATGTTGTGTAGTTGCGTTGAGCTAAGGAAGGTTGCGTGAGTACGGCACAATGGCCGAGTGGCCACAGCCCAAGGCCATAAGATGTGTGGCGCCATGGGTCATGGCGCCACGGCCGAGTGGCAAGGCCAGGAGATATGTGGCGCCATGGGTCATGGCGCCAAGGCCAGGAGATGTGTGGCGCCATGGGTCATGGCGCCATGGCCAAGGCCAGGAGATGCGTGGCGCTATGGGTCATGGATGAGTGGCCAAGGCCAGGAGATGTGTGGCGCCATGGGTCATGGAGCCATGGCTGAGTGGCCAAGGCCAGGAGATGCGTGGCGCCATGGGTCATGGCGCCATGGCCGAGTGGCCAAGGCCAGAAGATGTGTGGCGCCATGGGTCATGTCGCCATGGATGTGTTGCCACGGCCTTGGCCATTGGCCAAGGCCAATCTCTTGTGGTGTCTTTAGGCCACGCCACTGCGACTATGGTATATTTGTGCACTTGGGCTTATGGCGTACTTTAGATCATGGCATGCTTATCCATGGTTCATTAGGCCATTATGTGTTTAGATTGTGGCCTGCCTAAGTGTGTTTAGGCTGTTGTATATTTCTCATAGAGCTCTGGACAGTCTTAGAGCTGCGATGTTTCTGAGGTTTTCCTTACGACTAAGGTGTTAAGTCGTCTTTCAAAGAGGAAACCCGAGAGGGTACGTATCTATCTTGACCGAGATTAGGCGAGGGCCTAATGTCTTTAAATATTGAGGAGGAAACCCGAGAGGGTGCGTCTCTATCAATTCTCCACCATAGCACCAGTGAGCAATTTAGTTCTGATGTCGAGGAATTCGAGGCGATGTCGACATGAAGTAAATTAATGGGTTTACGTGTTGGTGGGGTTATCAGTACTGCACCATGATATCATCCTCTCTACCGGGAGTTATAAGAGAGAACTCATAGAGAGTATATTCAGCTCGTAGAATAGGTTGTATTCTGAGCTACAGAGATGTGCCTGAGTAGGAAATTGTGCTACGATATCATTCTCTCCACTCGGAAGCTATAAGAGGGAACTCGTAGAGCTATAGAGATCTGCCTGAGTAGGCAATCGCCTCTTGGCAAGGCATACAGAAGGATATTTTACGATTTTATCCTTTCTCCATTTTTCACCATCTACATTAAGTCCCCTGGTTAGTGTGGAACAGTAATGTTTCATACTAAGCACCAGATGGTGAGAGCAGTTCTACCAATTTTAGGTTTTCTCATATTACCAATACTAGCAGGGCTCTATAGAGGATTAGACCCTAATGTAAGGGACCATGAAGCAAAACAGGATGTGAATTTGCATATAAGCATGGATGCGCTAGAAGAGTTGGCTAATCAAAGGATATATATATATATATTTAGGTGATGTGGATGGGACGAACAGGTGAGAGGGGCCATGGCCATAGCGCCATGGCCATGGAATTATAGCAGCCAGGTGGGACGCAGGCCATCCCATGGCGCCATGGGATTATGACCATGGCGCCGAGGCTTCATGTTTGGCACTCAGACACGCATGGCCGTGGTGCCATGTCCACGGCTTATGCGTCGTTTTTTTTTTTTTTTTTTTTATCAGTATGTGTGTGGCGCCATGGGCTTCATGGGCCACAACCTTTGTGGCGCCACAAGCTTCTGTGGCGCCGTGGCTTTTCTTAGGGAAGGGCATGCTACGCCTAGCGAGATTCCCCGTATTATGTATGTAAATACATACTTAGGCTAGGATTTAGCCAAGAAAATAAAAGGAAAGGAGAGGTTTTACCCGTTTTAGCAGAGAACTTTTCCTCCTTCCTTCGTTGTCATGATCAGGTCCTTGTTTCTCTCTGACCGTCTCCGTTTGGCGGGTGGTGCAATCAGCTGACTTCCGGAGCAGCGCCCTTGGTGTAAGCTTGGGTGGCGTGCTTTCCAGTAAGTAAGACGCGGCCATTGGTGTTCGGAGTTGAACCCGTAGTGTTGAGTGAGGTGGAGCACCGATGTTTTACGAAACAATGACCAATCCAGTGGTAACCGGCAGCAGCAGTCGGTAGAGAGATACCAGGGGAGTCGATTGTATTCTTTTTCTTGGTGTAGATCTGAACGTCCCCTGTTTTGGTGTAGAACATGTGCCTTCCCGTCTTATATATCCTCTTAACGTGTTTATTGTGGGGATCCCATACTCTCGGTATCCCCTTATAGAGGATTCCTCCAAAGCACGATTATTGCGCCGAGTCCCTAGTCGTTGAAGAGGGTGTTGGAGTTGAAATAAGTGAACTACTTGATGAAGATGTTTACCTCGCCGTCTTTACTGAGTAGTAAAGTTCTAGGAGGGTGTTAGCGTTATGAGGTGTGGCTCCATGGATTTGGTAGCCCCGTGGATGCTGGTGCCATGAGCTTTGCGCCATAGTTCGTTGTAAATTCCGACAGTTCGCGTCTTGCGTGTTCCTTGGTGTTTGCGCCATATCTCCTATCTCCATTGTTTTATCATCTTAAAATTTTGACACATGGTAGTAGACATCCAGGGTAATATTGTGTCCAAAAATCTCTTCGAGACTCCTCGTATATTTTCTGCAGTACTCGACGTGGTCTTGCACATGATTCCTGACTGCGCGTCTCGCGTGTGCTGTACTCTTTGTGTCGTATCTCCAAATCCCCTTGCTTGATTGGTATGAAATTTTAGTATGTGCTGGGAGACATACATAGAAATATTGTGTCCGAAAATCTTTCCAAAATCCCTTGTGGATTTCTCACACCGACTGTTCCTTCGCAACAAAAGTTGCTGGCGCAGGAAATTCTGGCAGCTTTTCTTCTCCTCAATGTTCACGCCATATTTGTCAAACCACATGGAGTTAATGTATGAAATTTTACCACATAGTTTTAGGCATTGAAAGGGAGTTTTTGTATAAATTTTACCCAATAAAAATACGAGCTTTCCGCAGCAACTGTGTTGGCTTCGTATGTACGTTTTGTCCACTTTACTTCGGTGTGTATTGCAATGTTGGCGCCATATCTCTAAATCCACGGATTGGATTGCCACGAAATTTTTACACATAACAGTATACGCCTGTAGGAAGATGTTGTCTAAAATTCACCTTCAGATCTCCTACCGATCTTCCGCGTTGCTCGTTTCGTGAAAGCCGTCGTACATCGAACTTGGTATGTAGTCGTGAGCACGCCTTTGTTTGTCTCCAGGGTAGGTTTGCTCCATGGAGACTCAAAATAAAGTAACTTCTCCATAATATGGTTTATAGTCTTTGATTGGTAACTAGCGTTGAGGTTGTAGGTAATGGCGTTGATCCAGAGGGTTAATGAAGGTTGGGAGAGCATTCGGTGGAGTCACAGAGGTATATGGTAGTGAAAACATCTTGTGGGGCTAAGGTTAGGTGAACTTCTTATTGTAAGAGATATCTCCTGGGGAAGGTAGTTTTCTATTTTGTAGCGTTGTGGGAATTGCTTGTAAAAGGTGTTTCATGGCTCCGTGAGCACGGAGCCACATGAATAATTTTAATGGAAGGTGTCTCGTGGCTCCACGAATGCGGAGTCACGGAGATAGTTTTGGTAGAAGGTATCTTGTGGCTCCACGACTGTAGAGCCACGAGAATATTTTATGGTGGAAGGTGTGAGGCTACATTAATATTTTGTGGTGGGAGGTATTCGAGAATTTTGAAACTTGTGAAGGTCTAGTGAAACAAATACCTTTAATCCCCGTATCAAGATTCTTGCCCGCACACCCTTGCTCCAGAAGCTTTAACTCTGATTTCGTAGTGATGAGCGCTCCTTCTAGCATGTCGTGGTAGAATCTTAAGTGAACAGATATTACGTAGGCAGTCTTTCCCATTCTCCATCTATTGGCACATCTTTTGAAGTCCTTGCGCTTGGAGCACTCCACTCTGTCATCTTTTTGACTCTGGGTTGCCATCGAAGGATGTTGGAGACTCGTTGCTAGTGATGGCTGAGATGAGTGCTACAACATGATACTGCTAGCTTGATCGAAAGATGAAGACTTGGTGGCGTCTGGAGGTTCTTCAAATGTTTCGGTATGCGTCTACACGATCTCGTTGTTGAAGTAGTAGGCTTATTTCTGCTTCTTTGAAAAACTCTTGTAACAAGGAGTCCCTGGCGGCCTTCAGGTTTCCGTAGAGATGTTGGTAGTGATGTCGGTGTTGATTGGAGTTCTTAGACCTTCCTTCCTTCGAAGGATCTGTAGCGGATAGTCCCTTGTTGTATGGCGTCTCTGCTCGAGCAGGTCCTTCCATGATAATAAAGTCTTTTGGTAGAGACAGGGGCATATCGGTTGTACCTTATTGGGTCGTGGCAGTCAGCACTCCTAACGTTGTTCGGTGCAGTGAAGAACGACCGTGGTGAGGAGTCCCCAGCCATGTTTTTTGATATCTTCTCATTGGGCTCGCCTTTCCTCGTGCGAAAACATGTTGTTCGTTGGCTTTCTACAACATTATTGTGTGTTGGCTCTCCGGGGATGGTGAAGGCTCGAATAAGTGAAGCATTTTCTTTAGTTGAAGATAATGAGTCTGGGGAACCGTCTCAGGCTTTGGCTCTTGCTCTTCTCGTTGCCGTTGTTGCAGATCGACGTCTTGTGCTTGAGCCATATTGTTGTTTGGAATCCCCTTGAGTGATGTTGTGTCGACGTCTCTGTTGCTTGATAACGAGTCTCACGTTATCATGGGTTTCACGAGCTTCCCCAATCCCCAGCTGCTTGGGTCTTTCTTCTCCGGGTGAGGAGTATCCCATGAGAGAGGTTGATGTGGACGAGATAGAGATGCGTCTCCGCTTCTTGATTCTCCAGGGGTCTTCTCTAGATCGAGTAGCAGAGTTGGATTGTTGGACACACTTCTTTTCAGGTTGTCTTAAGAGTCCCTGGAGTTCCTGGCTGGCTGCAGTGGTGACTCTGGAAGTCCCCATGTCTCGTTGTCATTCTCTTAGTGATCGTGGGGTTGCCCGTCTCTTTAGTGTTTGTTGATAAATCCTTTGTTGTGCTGGGTACTACAAGCTTGGTTTACCTCTTTTTAGTAGTTGCAGCGCCGTGACTTGTGGCGCCATGACTTGTGGTGCTGTAGTCTGTGTTGTATATACACGCCTGAGTATCTCTGGTCAAGCGTCTTTGTTGTGATCTGCTTCGAACCATATTTTCACCTGGAGTTTTTAAGGCGAGCTTGAAGTTGTACGTTTTGGGTGTGTCACCTTTGTAGCCGGACTCTTCCTCTTACTCCCTTCGCTGATGGCACTCATGGATGGTAAGTTGTTGTTGTACTGTTTGATGATCAGGCTGCCGTTGTCGTTGGTATCACAAGCCTCTTCGCTTCTCAAGGGCTTGGCCCTCTCCGGTAGCGCTGGTGCAGACGAGGCAGATCTTTTGCAGTCTCATAGAGGGATCAGTAGACAAGAATCACTTCCGAGAGCTCCACCAATGTTAGTCGAGAGCTTGGATCCTATTCTGATATGAAAAAGTACTTGCGGTAGGACGCACTCATCGCCTCGCTCCACGTACCAATGCGGGGCAAGGTTGTTGTACTAAGTGCAGGCTCTGCCAGTGGGGGGCTCCGGGAATTTTCTGAGTCTCAGCACCTGGTGGTGTTGATGCTCCCCTCTTGGGGAGAGGGGTCCTCTACACTTTGTGTGGGTTTGGTTGTTGGTGATGGTGAACAGGTAGCGCCGTCTCCTCCTCTGGGCTTTGGAGTAGTCTATCCAGATCGTCTTTAGCGGCGTATCCGAGTTGTGGCTCTCTTCGTGTTGAGGCTCTGCTTGAGTAGGGATCATCTCATCATCCCAGACGTGGATCGCAATGGTGTTCGTACTAGCAGCAGTTCTGGGAGTTCCTTTGGCTTGTGAATCTGGTGAGGGTTTCGCGAATAGAGTTTCAAGTTGAGCCAAGACTTCAACTTGGGTCTTGATCCGTTTTTCTAGAAGACCGTCTCGACACTTGACTAGTTCCTCCAAGGTTGGCGTCCTTGGCATTTCCTCTTCCTTTAGGGTGGTAGCATTGATCCTGATCGAAAAGGAGGGGTTACTACGAGGCGTGCTAACTGGATCTAGATCTGCAGGAGTTGTCGGGACAGCATGAGTCGCTGGAACAACAGGGTTTTCCGAGGCAACGCCAGGAGAGTTGGACTAGGCGTAACAATGGGCGTGACAGGGGTTGCTGAGACAGTAGGTGTTGTAGGGAAAGCATCGTGGGTGGTCTGGATGCTGGGCACGATGCTGAGTGTGGGTGGAATGGAAGGTGTTGCGCTGGATGTCGGAGCGGCTTCAGTTGAAGAGTTGAGATCTTTGTGTAGTCTGGCCCTGTCCCTAGTTCAACTATTTTTGAGAAAATCTTCTGAAACCGAGAGATTGATCTCCCATTGTGGTCGCCAATTGTTTTTACCTGAAAAACATATGTACCGTCTCTGGGTACTTTTGTAGTGCTCGAGATCAAAATCGAACAAGACGAGCCTAAACCAAGTCAATGGCCGTTCCCGTCTTGCTTCGGTCACAGAGAGGATGAGGTTGGTCTAGGGAGGAAACAGTGGAAGAAACTTGAGATCAAGTTGAGGATGTGTTTCTGGGTATGAGAGTTCAAGATCTCCGTCGTGAGGATGACTGAAGATCTCCAAGGCTGGAGGTGTATCGAGTTACTCAGGTGTCTTTGCTCTGAGGTTCTGGAAAAGATGTTCTGCCTTGAAAGATAGAGGAAGCCTCTATGTATAATGTTGAACTCACCCTGATCTCTCGACAGAGAAGGTGGAAGTTGTGGAAGAGTGGAGGAGTGGGGTACATGAGTTGTGCTCTGTAACTGCTGAAGTCGTGTAGAACATGTCCACTCAGCACCACTTTCTCGTAACTGTCCATCATATCTATTAGTTTCTTTCTAACTGTCGTAGGCCGCCAGACCAATACCCCTAAAGTTATCCCCCCCGTGTGATGTTTTGATTTCTCGTGTAACTTGCAGATGTTGTGTAGTTGCGTTGAGCTAAGGAAGGTTGCGTGAGTAAGGCACAATGGCCGAGTGGCCACGGCCTTGGCCTTTGGCCAAGGCCAGAAGATGTTTGGCGCCATGGGTCATGGCGCCATTGCCGAGTGGCCACGGCCAAGGCCAGGAGATGTGAGGCGCCATGGCCAAGGCCAGGAGATGTGTGGCGCCATGGCCAAGGCCAGGAGATGTGTGGCGCCATGG
>JAJJMA010093416.1:0-10157 GCA_023529015.1 Papaver nudicaule
CGTCCGTTACAGGCCTAGGAGTTGCTTTAACCGCTGTTAAAGGCTTTTTGTACTCAATCCGTCTTTCGACATAGAATACGTAAAGAACAATTTTCCCTTTAGATTTAATCAAAGTTTTGGAAACTTGTTTTGTGTTTTGAGGAACCGTTCACAAGGTCAGGTATCAAAAACACACAATTAGGGTTTGCACGAGAACCGTGACGACCTAATTGTATTCTTGCAAGAACAACTAGAGAACCTAGAGATATCTTGCAGAATCTCTAACCTATATGTAAAACAACCTAAGTTGATGTACAATATAGATCGAATCTATCAATCCTGGTTTTACAACCTATAATCCTTGAATGGCCTTATTGCAGAAGAGAAGGACCATAGAATAGACAAGGATTATGATGGTCTACCTGGATGATACAAGTTCAGAACTATCTAAAGAAGAAAGATAGTTAAACTTGGCTTTACAATCCCTAAGTAAAGTCTTTTGTAATTCTCACCTTGTTCGTGAAGAACAGAAATAGCGGAGAACAACCTTATGTAGCACACACACCAGCAGGGATGATTTGTTATGCTACATGTATGCTTATTTATAGTGATGGTTGCTTAAGGATAAAGCTAAGACTCCTTGTGCAACAAGTTAGCTAGTGACCGTGTAAACACGCCCCGTTACTTAACTTGCACACAATAAATCTAGTCTCCTTTCTATTGTAGAAACCAAGTAGTGTTTATCTAACAAGAGTTTGATAGATTATAACTACCTCATTTAAGAGTTTTGGTTTCATAACAATTATGAAAGGATAACCTTATCCTTTGACTAGAAGATATTCTACAAAACTTATCTCTTAAGAAAGATAATGTAGAAAAACTCTAATCAGGACGGACCACAACACAGGTGTGAAGGTGGACCGTCGTAGCCAGGAGATGGACCTCAGAAACACGACAGGAAACCCTAATCGTAAATCCCGAGGTGGTGGTTCGCGAACCCCAACACTTTTGAAAAGCGTTCCCGAAAGTTCCAGAAGATTCCAGAAGCTTCCTACTCCCTTTCCCGAATTCAGCTTTTAGCCACGCTTTTCAGTTTCAATGAATCACTCATAACTTCTTCGTTTTACAACGGAATGAAGTGATTCTTGAAGCGTTGAATTCGTATTTCCATTCACTATAACATGGAGACCTAATCAAAGGTCAAAGGTTGCCCTCACTATGATCATATGGACCAAATCTCCTCGGGTTAATATACAATGATGTAATTTCGCCGTCATAAGCATTGTTCCACATAGTGAGTTCATTACTTCGATAGATAGAGATAAGAATAACAAGAGTTCAAGGAAAATTCAATCTTTACTAACCTTTGTTGATGAAGTCCTTGATGATGTCTTCGTGTGTTCTCCATCTTCATCTTCAAAGGGTGGAGATCGACTTTAAACTCTACTACCTCTATCCTAACCCGAAGTAAACCTTGAGAAGGCTAAATCAAGAATTGTGTTTTGACACCTAAAACTGACAACTAGCTTGACATACCAACGCTAGTGGGTTTGACCGGACAATGTCCTAACAATCTCCCCCTTTGTCAATTTTAGTGACAAAAGCAATTTACATATGGATTCAAAAGATAAAACAATAAAGCTCTATTCCAGATGTATCTTGATTTCTTGAATTCTTCAACTTCTCCTTTGAGTCTTGATGTGTTCTTTTTAACTCCTGTTGAAAAACTCGTAGACAGCAACTACAACATAAACAAGTTGAAGCTTACATGGGTTAATATGCTAATCCCACATGTTGTTTGTGCAAAGAGTAAGAATCAAAGCAAACTTTGAAGTTGGTGTATCAGAACTTCTAAAGTGATTCTACTCATTCTTGATACGAAGCTCGATCTCAGCTTATAATTACTCCCCCTTACTTGATACTTTATGAAAAGCACAACAAGTAAGCATATGATGTTCTCCCCCTATGGTTATGCACCAGTAATGCAAACAACCACAAGATAATAACCATATGTATTCTCCCCCTATTTGTCACAAAAATATGACAAAGTAGATTGAAACTAGGGTTTCATACACCTATAAGGACAGGTGAAGCTAAGTACTCGCATATCAAGCTTAAAAGATGGTATACTTAGGTAATCTGAACAACTAGATACCTGAGTTCTCACCTTATGGAGAAATAAAGATACACTTTCTCCTAATATTCCACATCCACGCTCCCCAAAAAGATTTGTTATTAAGCGCAAGTTCAAAAAAGAACTCTCCCCCATGTGGTGTTATTCAATAGAACAACTGACAAAGACTAACTTGGACAAGAACAATTGAATGTTATCCAGTTTTGCTTTGTTGATAATCTCTTTTCCTAGCAATTTTCTAAGAAATAAGAGTATGATCACAAAAAGTCTTCTCTTCTTAGAACAAGAAGGTAGTAAAACTTTTGTGATATCCATGACTTTAATATAATCATCACTTGAATAGCAATGAATAAAGTCATGTTGGCAATACCCACAGCATGATCAGGAAGATCACGTATTGCCCTCTAAGATACAAAACTTGTGTTAACAAGGGTTGGTTTATTCTTAGAGTAAAGGCTTAACTTTTTCACATGGAGTTTCACCAATAAGTGTGAATAAAGTTTTCCTTGGAACAAAGATCACGTTGGATTGCATAAGATATTCTCTTTTAAGATTGAATCCACGTATTTATGAGTTCCAGGAGTCTCAGAGTTTAACCCGAGTGAAATTCTAAAAGAATATACTCTAAATTCGACAACCAGTGAAATATCCACGTCAGGTTCACGTACTAGTTCGTGAACAAATAGACACAGGAGAATTTCCGAGTCTGGTACGCAAACCGGTTCGGGAACCGTCTGCTGGTAAAATTAGGTCAAATCCGGATTCCGCTGGAAGTTCTGGGTTTGGCCAGTACTTAGACGTGTGATACGCCCTCAGCTATAATCCAACATACTCAAAATAGAGTAACTCCTTAGATTCATCATTTTCCTACAATGATTTGCAAGCAAAACATTGCAATGGAAAGAGTATTGAATCAAACTCATAATGATCCTGTAACCTTAGTACACCAAAAAGTATACTAACACAACAAGAATGTCATGTCGGTAGGATTCATTCTTTGTTCAAAACAAAAGTCATAGACTTTGTTTGCAACTTGTATATTTAAGAACTCTTAAAACCAAGTTGAGTTAGAGAAACATGAAAGACACATATCCATATTCAAGGATTTGACAACCTTTAAACTAATGAATATTAACTTGATCAATGTTAACATACCTTTATGTAATCTCCAACCGGGTTTGTGCCCTAATCTTGTGCTTTACCTCACCGTATCAATCGAAAGGGCACTACATGGTGAGGTCGCACAAACACAATCAAGTTGTGTTAGGGTGAACAATTTCTTGTTCACCTTTGGTGTTTAAAACAGGATCTCCTACATTACTGGGTTTTTCACCAGAAGTAGCCTTCGGCTTAGAGTTCTTTGCCTTACCCTTTCTCTTGTTTTTCACCAGTAACCCAAGCATATCATGTTGTGATTGCATCATACCAAACATTTTTTGGTGAAGTGACACAATAATTCCCATGAATTCCCTTAGGGTAGCCTTACTAGGGTGATCATTCCCTTTGGCCTTTGTTGCTCTACCAACATTCTTTGGTACCCACTTTTGAGTGGTCTTAGGAGCAACTTGATCTTTCTTCCCATCTTTCTCATCAAGCATACTTGAGAGAGAATTGGATTGACTATCCTTTTGCAGGTTAGTTGATCTCCAATTGGGAACATCAGATCTAGTCTTCGCTTGTACAAAGTTATTTTCCTTTTTGTAATTATGACGATTACTAGAGGACTTTGTTGAGCGTTTATAGGCAAAACTTGGCTTGTCATAATTCTGTTTCTTATGCCTAAAGGTTGGACGTTCACAACCTGGATCATTAGAAGATGCTCCGTTGTTGTTAGTTTTGACGTTAATCTCCAAAACAACAGGAATAGTCGAGCCATTGGCTTTCTCATTCCTTTTACGGAATCTCCAACTTCTAGCCAAGTGACCTTTACCACCACAATAAAGACAATTTTTAGTAACAAAAGGAGTGGGATTCTCGTTGTTACCTGGATGTGCATGTGCTTTCTTTGGAGCTCGATACATCTTGCTCTTTTTCTCCTTGACTTTTTCTGGAGGTAGGTCACCTTGAGGGTCAGTGGTAGCCTTAGGTTGAGAAGAATCCTTAGCCTTGACAAATTTCACCTCTTTGTTATTACTTGGAGCGTCTATTCCTTTATAGCCCAAACCTCGTGTATCACGATGATTTTTACTTGCTCCTAACATTGAGGTTAATTTGTCCGAGCTATTTTTGAACTTATTCAAGTTTTCCCTTAAACTCAAGTTCTCTTCTTCCAACATTTTGATCTTTTCAAGAGCTTTAACTAGATCATTCTTAAATGAATCACCATTCTCAAGGATATCTAGTTCAGATGTGTCCTGATTAGAGTCCCCAGCAGCATAGGCTATGCCTGTATTACACTCTTGATAAAAATAATCATCTGGCATTTCATCAAGAGTTGCAGTGTAAGCTGGATTCTCTTTTGGCTCTTTGGTAGGGCAGCCAGAGGATATATGCCCAAAACCAAGACATTTTAAGCATTGAATATCATCATCAACACAATTAAGTGTCTGAGAGGGAGATGATGTAGGTTTAGATAATTCCCTTTTCTGTTTTTTAGACAGATGTCGAGAGTTATCACAATGCTTTGTTCGTGATTTACTATATTTATCATTAGTACGTTTCACGAACTCAGGACCAGTACTTATCCCTTTTATCACGAGATTTCTGACGTGTTGTGTGATTAAGGACATAGTAGAGCTTAATTCCTTTTCGAGACGATCATCACACATATCAACCCGGGAAGTGTTGATTTTGTCAGAAGAGGTACAGGGAGGGCTAACGGCTTTAAAATCCATTGATCTATTACGCTCATGATCAAAGACTTTAATTTTACTAACAAGGTCACTTCTTGTTATTGTTAAGACGTGTACTTCTTGGATGGCATGTTTTTTCGATTCGTATCATGAGGGTAATGACCTCAGAATTTTACACACAATGTCTCTTTCCGGAATAGTTTTTCCTAAAGTGTGACAGGCATTCACTATCTCAGACAATTTGTGGTTAAACATTCGAAGGTTTTCCCAGTCAGACATGAGATTTTGAAGTCTAGCTTCTTTCTCTGTTGTATTACCTTCGAATACGTTCCTTAATCTTTTCCAAGCCTCGTGAGAGGTTTTACATGTAGCTATGTGATGGAATAGATCAGGTGTAACTGCATGAATGATAGCATTAACTCCATCGTAGTTTTGCTTAGCGGCGAGTGTTTCCAGTTCATCATAAACCGCTATGTCTTTAGGAACAGTTTTACCATCAACTACAACAGTAGGAGGTACATATTCCTTCATGACATAAACCCAAGTTTTGAAGTCTCGGGCTTGCAAAAACGAAGTCATTGCAGTCTTCCACCATAGGTAGTTTGTGCCATCGAACTTTGGTGGTACGTTACAAGCTCTTACGCTTTGATCCATGACTCACAAGCCTAGTTAAACACAGACAGTTACGTCTTTAGAGTGTTAACCCGCTCTGATACCAATTGAAAAAGGAGGGGTACCGAAATACTACCAACTTTTCGTTTGGACTTGTGAGACTTATGGTCAGATATGGACAAATTGAATTTCAATATCCAAATCTGTATAACCTGAGTTGTGATCACAAGTGATCAATTCCTACAAAGACAAGTCTCTGTAAATCTTTATTCAAGATTTGGAATCAACGTCAGGATATGAATAACGTACAACTTGTGTTGCTTTAATTATACTATCAGAAATATAATGCGGAAAATAAAAGCACACAAGACACCAGAAGTTTTTTTAACGAGGAAACTGCCTTGCAGAAAAACCTCGGGACCTTGTCCAGTTTGAACACCACACAGTATTAACTGTCTACAAACACTAACCTCACTAGTGGATTTTGCCTGTTAAACGACCGTCGGGGCATGTAGCAAAACACGCTATTACGACGCACACGATCAGTAGCATAAAGGGTCGCTTCTGAGGCGTGTTATTTTTCTACGACGCACGGTATGGGAAGCAGATGAACGACGCGCATTAACCGTGGTACCTAAATGACTATTAGGATCGGTAGTATCCTTGATTTTGACTATTAAAAATAATGGAATCAGCTTTGTCTGAATTCCTTCAGTCAGAAGCTGATTCCGTCTGCCTCACCCAGATTCAAATTCAAATGAAATTCTAATTACACTGTAATGAAACCCAAATTCATAAACTCAAATGACAGTAAAATGAAAATTTATTGTATTGAATATCAAGTTCATAAACTCAAATGGCATTCAAATAGGTTCAAAATGATTTAATTCCTGAGTTCACAAAAATACAAGGCTTAACTAAAACATTGTAACCTTAAAAACTTGAAAATCTCAGTGAGGCTATTCCGACCAAGCTGAAAGAACTTAATAGCATTATCACTTGTACACCGAAAAGAAAAAGGAATTCCACCTGCAGGACACACCAATATTAATCAAACAAATTTTATAGACATCGATAAGCACATCTGTAAGGTTCATAGATGAGGCTATTCCGACCAAGCTGACCTTCAGAGATGACTGGAAGTTCAGAAATGGCCCATTCTGGTGCCGCGTTGAGCCATAATGGTTGGCCACTATCCTTGCGCTTGAAATCTGGGTGTCTTGGTTTTACCTGAACATACATTAATATTATTATCTTGCATAAAAGAAACAATATGGATTAATCATTAATTTTGGGGATATGAATAGATCACCAATCCATTGAGCTTATCCTTCCTGTAATCAGTCCACTGACTTGGATTGCCACAAAGGTCGCTCCAAAAGGTATCATGTAATTTCTTAAGACGTGAGTAGTATCTTTCCCTGGCTTGAGGGGTTTCTTTGACAAAGCTTATCTGACGCACCATAACCTAATATTGCCATAATTGAATGTTAATTCACTTCATCCACAGCGTAAAGGAACTAAGTTACACTGGCTAAGAAATTACGATTCGTTTGACAAATATGTTTCTAATAATCACTATGTAGAATGATCTTAGTAGTGCAACTGCCAACCTAGATTAACCGCAATAAAGAATCAAGTACGCTAGTGGAAGAAAGAATGAGCAGGGGCCTGATTAGCCAAACATGGAGGCAAATTAAAACTGAATACAAGTTTAGATGAGATAGATCAAGTTGTGGTGATCCAAATGGGACAATTCCTAAAGTACCCCAGAAACATTTCTCAATATACAATAATTTCAAACCCAAGCAATATTCTCCAATGTACACTCGTTCCAGAACCTAAAATGAGCATCGTTAATACTTCAAGAAAATCACGCTCCATATAGGGAAAAGGGAATCTCAACTAATAAACCACAGTTCACATCCAGAAATCCTACGCTGGCACTTCTTTGAATACTTTACCAGCAAAATTCCAAATGAACCATCTTGTTTTTTGAAGAAACTAATGTGACAAATCAGCATTTATTGACTAGATTCAGATTCCTAACTAGCATGAAGACCATTATTAACATACACACCTCACTACTACTTTCAATAACCATGTGAAGGAATTTTATGTGCTTGGTTTAAGCAAACCATACCTGACCGATGCAATGCCCACATTCCAAAGAGAATTGAGGTGGTTCTTCACTGAAATGGCCAGCTATGTGAATAAGGTCTTTTTCTTTCAAATGACAGGCAGCAGTTTGAGCTAGATGACCTTCGAAGATTATGGGGATCCTGGTTATTAGAAAAAGAATGATGCTCAATCCATAAGAACTCTGAAAAAAGGTACTTTTAAGTTAACCCATAACCAAACCAAGCAACAGGGAAAATACACATTTTAGCAGTGGAAAAGATTTATTAAACTTCGACATGGTTGTGGACATACATAGGCCACAGAAACAGCAGCGAAGCAAGGCGTGGACACATTTCATAACAAAGATGGCAGGAGTGCTATAACTTATAAGGGACTAGTGAGGCAATAAAAAAAGAATTGCTCCAGAAGATACGGGTTATACCAGCAGTAGTTCAATCAATCATGGGCATGCAAATAGCATAACAATCATACACGTAAAACATGAACGCGCAGAAACAATGCTATTAGGTGAGAAGTGCAAACAAGACTGAGAAACTAAATAGGTTGATAACTAAGAAAAAATCATACACGTAAAACATGAACGCGCAGAAACCTCTAACTTATAACCCCAAAGGCCAAACCTGCATTTTGGTTCTGTCTTTTTAGGTAGTAAGCAGACAAGCTGGACAACTTAACTACAAAGACAAGCAAAGGGAACAGCACCATGATTGGAGCAAGGTTCCATCATTTCCATCTTCGCAGCACCATGAGATAGACCGATGGGGTGTCTCCAGTTAACTGCAGAAAAAGAATCACATAACTATGAAGTTTCCATTTTAACCCAGCTACTCTGCTCTTGATTTTGAAACAAGAACCTCATCCATATTTCCAGCTGCACCATTTACTTTATACTAAAAATTCCACATAACAGGATTCTCATTATTAAAAATAAGTGCAGACATGTTGCAAGAGCAAGCCATTGAGTACTAGGTCATAGTGCTAGAGCACCATCCTTACCTCAACTACAGTTCCAAAGCAGAGCAAGCCATTGAGCACTAGATCATAGTAGGAAATTTCTTTTCAATTGGTTCCAATAACCTAATAGCATTATCCAAACCAACATTAGCTGCATGAGCTAACTCTTCAGCCTTCTTCATGGTACCAAAAGATCCTCCAGTCGTTGTTTCACATCAAAAGTTCCAGCTGAGTGCCATCTACACATATTCACCAAAATAGTACCTGAAATGATAACCACCACACTTGAATTCACCAATATATAAGAGAACAAAATTATTGCTACAAGAAACAAACAAGAAAATCAAAATGAAATGACAAGGAACAATTCTGAATCAAATTGATAAAATCCGTAACAACGAATTATTATCACTCAAAATCAATTTCAAAAATCAAAGAAAAACCGGGATAATTTTTTATTACCAGCACTATAAAATAGAATTCTTCGATTTCTGATCAACCCTTGTTCCACTTCGCTTTCACCATTAATACTTTCACGATTGGTAAATTTATCTGGCAAAAAAACCTAAATAAGGTCGAAATAGTTGAAGTTGATTCGATTTCTCTGATCTGATATGGGTATAAACATTAGAACATGCTGATGATGAATCTAAAATCATATTTAGGATAAGACCAAGCGATTGAAAAATATATCAAATCTCAGCGACGAATCCTAACAAAAATCTGCAATAAAAAAAATTGTTTCAGTTGAATAGAATGTTAATAGGATTGTAGATCTGGAAACTGTTTTGAATCAGATAAAGAACTCGAAGCGAATAATCTTTTGTGTAGTATGAAGTGTTTTGAGTTTTGAGAGAAGAGAAAAGAGAAGGGAAGTAGGGTCTGTGCGGTGGTGGTGTGCTCGTTGTGATGTCTGGTTTAGGTAGATTTGAAAAATAAAATTAGATCTGCTGGTGGTGTGCTCGTTGTGATGGAGGTGGTGAGTTAGGGTTTGTGCGGGTGATGAGTTGGTGGTGGTTGGGATGAGAGGAGAAGGAGAAGAGGAGATCTGTTGGCTTAGGTTTAGGGTCTGTGTGGGTATATGATCTCAAGTGAAATGGTTATGCTCATCCACGACCCCTAATGGGGCTGGCTGACTTTTTGACTATGTTTTGGTCAATATGACTTCTATGGCAACAACTATAGTCTAGGGTGGAACAAGGGTGGTAAAAAAGTGCTTATAAATCATCATATAATAGGGGTGGCATAATTTTTACTAATTTTATCTACTTTATTTCTAGTGTTGCCACCCTTTTTAATGGTCAAAACACTAGCCACCATTAATGGGGGTCATATCATAGGGTCGTAATATGGGGCAAATCCACTAGTGCCTACTATCAGACTTCGGATTGGAATGTAGAAGAGACCGATTCCACCCTCCAAGCGAATCAGCTACTGTGGCACTCTTTACGCCTCTTGGATCCCGCAAGACCCTACGCACTTGATTCCCCCAGCTGGCGTCCGTTACAGGCCTAGGAGTTGCTTTAACCGCTGTTAAAGGCTTT
>JAJJMA010093430.1:0-16768 GCA_023529015.1 Papaver nudicaule
TTTCCGCAGAGCAGTTTTTTCTGTAGAAAATCTCCAAAACCACTTTGTTAGTTAAGCCTGGTTCATTTTCTTAATGCATTTAATTCCTAAACCTCCATATTTCTTCCTTCTACAAAGTACAGCGCATTTAACCAAATGCATCTTCTTGTTTCCTTTATTGTTATGCCAAAGAAAACTTCCCATCTACTTATTTAACTTCTTTGCAACAGATGTAGATATCTCATAAAGAGATGCTTTATAATAGATTGGCAAACTAGCAAGAACACTCTTGATGAGAGTGGTTTTACCTGCTCTGTTTAGTAAGGTTTTTTTTCCAACCAGCAAGCTAGCAAGAACACTCTTGATGATAACACCGCCACTTCTATCTCCCAAAGGCAGTCCAAGATAGGTAGTTAGCAGTTGTTCAGTGTAACAACCCAGAATAAAAGAAAATTGATTGAGATCACCTTCCTACCCTACACACACAAAAAAAAATCCTCTTCGCAAAGTTGATTTTTAAGCCAGTTAGTTGCTCAAAAGATAACAGAAGAATTCTCAGGTTTCTCACTTGATCTATATCATCATCCAAGAAAATAAGAGTATCTACAAAGTAAACCTGGTTTGTCACTTCTGATTCTTGAATCATTCAATTCATTTGCAACAAGAACACCATCTAAAATCCGTCTTTTCTAACAAAAACAGTACGTATTGTAGAAATAAATGTAAGCAGACTTGCTTTAAGTCTTTCGACGACTATTTGATAGACACCATGAATAAGACTTATGGGTCTTAATCCTTGATTTCTTCTGTAGTATCCTTCTTCAATATCAAAACTACATATATATTTTTCATTTTCCAATCAAAAAATTCTTGTCTTGCAACTCCTTAAAAACCAGTCAAACCTTCACTGAGCTTGCAAACAGATTTGAGAGGAAGACCAAAGGATGGATGCGAAAATGCCTAAACCAAGTTGGTCGATTAGTAATGATTAACACATCACTTACTCCTACCACTAACTATGTGATGCAGATTCAGAGGTTACCGGCTAATGCGTATGACAAGATCTATAGAATCACGAGGAACATCTTTTGGGGCCATGAGGAAGATACGAAGAAGCTTCACACATTAGGCTGAGAAAAGATTGCCAAAGCAAAAGATGATGGTGGCTTGGGAATCAGAATGAGCAAAGAACACAATGATGCCTTACTTCTCAAAAGGGTCTGGAAACTTTATTCCCAACCACATACAATCTGGAGCAATATGTGTTACAACAAATACTTGGGAGGTACAATGCTCTCTCATTTTCTGCCGCGTCCTCCGGATAATGCTAGTACTATTTGGAAGGGGTTAACCAACTTCGTCAAGTCTCAAGGGATTTTATTTTTCTAAGATTGGTGATGGTGTTTCCACGCTATAAGTGATTTCTGGATCCCAAATCACTGCTCACATCAGAACTCGATACAAATGGAGAGGTCAACACTCAGTGTTGCATCTTTGATGCAACCAGGTACGAATTCTTGGAACCATCAGCTCATCTCACAGCTCTTCCCGGTGCCAGTTACGTTAAACTTCGGCATACATCTACCAAGAGAGAAATCAGAAGACAAATTCATATGGCCTTTAACCAAAACTAGAGAATACTCAGCAAAAACAGGATATCAGAAATAAATGCTTCGTCACCAAGCGGATCCAAACCAATATACTACAGTTCACTCGCTTGACAAGAAGATTTGGAAACTATTATGCCAACCAAAAATTAGACTTTTCATCTGGAAAGTCACTCGAAAGGGAATAACATCCCTTGACCTTTTGTTTAAAAGAAATATTACTACTAACAATATATGTGTTTACTGCAGTACTTCAATTGAGTCCACGGATCACCCAATTTTCCAAAGTCCGAGTAGTTCTTATCTGGAATACAATCTTCAATCATCTCCAAACACAGACGAAGCAACTATACTTGGACACAGCAATTACAGTCCATTGATATCCAATTTCTGCTGCAATTACAGGTAGAGGAATCGGAACAGGGGCTACTAATGTATACAGTTTGGCACATTTGGCTGGACATGAATGTCAGATTATACACAAATATGAGTTTTACCCCTTATCAAACAGCGCAACTGGCAATCATAATGTGGAATGAATAGGTCTGGGCTCAATTCACATGGCCCCTTATCTACCTAATGCTCCTCCACAACCAAGACAGGGAAGACATACTACACAGATGCGTACAATCAATGTCACTTGGGAACAACCTCCACCACATTGGATAAAGATCAATACAGACGGAGCAGCTAAGGGTCAGCCTGGACTTGCAAGTGCGGGGATCATAAGTATGAACTTTAATGCAGATGTGATCCCGGCGATGGCAGCACCTATTGTTTGTACTACAGCCATTGTTATTGAGACATGTGCTCTATTGATGGCGGCTAGAATGGCAAACAGATACAATTTGCTCAATGTTTGGTTTGAAGCAGATTCTAAAAGCCTTGTACAACTCATCCTGAATGTTGAAGTGGTTCCATGGTACTGGGATGATATGATTTCTGAGATTAGATCTCTCATGAGTGATTTTGATCAGATCAAAATCATGCATGTTTACAGGGAGGTGAATTAAGCGGCAGATACCTTGGCGAATCAGGCGGTTACTAGAATGCTACAAAATCTATCATCTCCAAATGCTTATGTCTGGGATTTTGTTACTCCATCATTTTTATACCAAATCCTTATTTCTGATACAATAAGATTCAGTAACCCAAGAAATATAACCGATATTAACAATTCTGCTTAATTAATAAAATTGGCTACCTTTCAAGGAAAAAAAAGAAGAAAAACTCTTTGAAAACCAACATTAAGTCTTGCTTGAAGACATCCCCAAAAGATAAAAACTCATCTGAAATCCATCTGACCCCGGTGCTTCTTCTTGTCCCAAATTCTTAATAGCATCCAAACATTCCATCTTCAGTTATCTCCATCTCTAACCATTTGCTCATATCTTCTGAGATTTTGAATTCATTAGATCCATAGAAACCGCTCTAGTATGCTAAAGTTTGATAGTTTCCTTTGCATGTGTTGTCATTTCACCATGAACTTTAATAGCCCAAATGTAGTTTTATTCTTTTTTTGTCTGAAGCCAATTTATGAAAATGTGTTGTATTGTCATCCTGATTCTGCATCTGTGTCTTACTCTTGCCCTACGTTTCTCAACTTTCAAATTGTAAATTTGAAGTACTCTTGCTTTGAGTATGTCATTCTACTGATCTTTATTAAGTCCATTGTGCACATTTTTCTCAGCATCTAGAGTGGTAAATGACAGGAAGAGTTCTCGGCCGATTTAGCATTTTCGATAAAGAAAATAAGATAAAAGTGATGGTTAATTCGTACCAAAGTTGTTAGGCATGACAATTATTTGTCTATTATACATTTTTACACGGATTTTCGCCTGATTTGTCATTTTAGAAGCTATTCGAGGCTGACTAATTTGGTTTGTCTAATCGTTAGATTTACACAATCCAAACCCCGGATCTATGCATGATAAATTATTTAGAAAATGCCAAATTTTACACGAAACCACATAAACACATATTTTAGTCAACTAAATGAGTTTTGGGGTCCTTGGTCATTTTTTTTCCAGGAGACTACACCTTTTTTATTTTTTGGATTTCATACCTTACTCATGTATGTTGGATTAGCCAATTAGGGGTGTCTAGGTCCCATTACCATACTACCCAGTACCAAAATCGATTATTTTATTCAATTTCGGTACCAGTTTTAAAATTGTTGGTCCCAATACCGGTCCCTATAATAAATTTTGGACTTAGCAAAACATAAATCCCAGAAGAGTTGTATGGCACAAATGAATACCTCCTCTTTGCACTCTCTATTAAAGGTAGTATAGATAATACCGTTAGGCGTTAGCCAATATCAATTATGCTTACTGTATGAAATTGCAAATGAAGCGGAGATTTATAAAGAAAGGAACTGTATATATATTTGCAATCTTGCTAATACGGATTACGGAGCATTGCTTGGTACAAAACAATTATCTACCTAGTTACAGACATGGAGCTTAGATGTTCGACCTCTAATCAATACATCAATCAACACGTTCTAAAACTTCGACGAGGCAAAACGTCTGTCGCGTGTTGTAGTTACTATTATTACACGAATCATCGACGCGGGCACCATGTTCTGTAGAACTTCTTCGATTAACATGTTTCACATAAAGAGAAAAAATGAGAAAAGAGAGAAAAACTGCAAATAAAATTACCATAACTAACATCAGTATTTTGCCATGTAATGCGAAGCTTGGGTCATCTGTAAACAAAAGTTGCTGGGTTTGGTTATATTCAGGTGCCATGGAAGGTGACATAATTCTCAAGTAAAATTCTTGAAGGAGAAAATGATAATGAGAGAGTGGAGATATATATAGAGAGAGAACTTTAATTGCAAACGGACTTCACGCATTGTCACTTAGTACCTATTTCAGGTTCTGTCGTTCTCTAGCAATACTGTATTAGTTTGTGATATGGAGAGATTCCAAGAAACTTCCTTCTTGCCCGGCTAGTGATAGAGATTGTGACTACAAAATCCAAATGGGATAAGATTGTTTTTATTTGATTTTGATAGTTTACCGGTAGATTGATTCATTTGACGGTCTTGATTAAATGTCAATCAACGTATTGGGCCACGGGTTTCTATCATGCTTCTCAAAATGATGGCACAATCTTAATTTTCTTGTACCATCGGGTCTTGTGCGAGCCATCATACCCACGGCAACAGAATTGGTCGGTGAAAACTGAAAAGGCTTAAGCACTAGCGTCTCTCACTAATCGTGTGCATGAATTGAATTTCGGACTTCTGTAGTTTACCGCTGAGGAAGTATACTGCACAGGAGTGAGGCGGAATTCAGGCTGGATTCGTTTTCGTTTGTTACGGTTGTGTAACTTTTATTGGATTTTACCTGTCTACATTATATAGTGCCCTACAAGGGCTCGGTCTTTATACAGTAGCAAGGTTGTCAAATCGTGAATCGCAGAACGAATCGTTTTTCATTTTTAAGAATCGAATCGTATAATAAATCGTATAAGAATCGAATCGTATAATAAATCGAAGATTCATGGTTGATTTTTGACTCGTATATGTGTCTATAAATATCACATATATTTCTTATATTAGTGTCATGAAGTTTTTAGTAAGATATTCACATGCACTAATTTCATAATTGTGCAAATAAAACTCATTAAACAACTTACAAATATAACGTAAGCTCATTATAATCATCAAACAGGAACTTAGCCGAGTGGTTCACGGCACTACCTACTAACCTAGAGAACTAGAGTTCGAATCCCACCCATGCAGATTTTTATCAATTCTTAAAAACAATTGTCTAACTTGGTCAGCTGGTTGTGAATCGTTGACTAAAAGTCAACAGTCACGATTCTAAGTCATTTCCGTTCTAAGATGGATTTTGGATACCCGTTCCATGTAATCTTCTTTTGGATAGAGTGGAGGAGCCAGGAATCCGGATTGGGGCTAAATTTTTCAGTCAACAATAAGGGTTGCGTTCGCGACGAATTTTTTGAACATTTAGCATTTAGCATCAAACGAGTGATTAAATGGACTAGTGGCAAAAGTTGTATGTTAACATAGTGGGCATAGTTGTTGGACTAGGAGATTAACCTTGCTATTTTGGGGGTGAAGCGAAAATTAGAGGGGGCGAAATGTGCGAACCATATCCCATCCCAGTTTATAAGGGGTGACTAATTACAATTAACATATCCTAATCAGTTATAAATTCTAATTAAACATTAACTTTTCACCCACTAATTATCCCTCTCAATTCCAGTTACAAAATTAAACTCCTTCCACTCCCCCTACTCTTACTCCTCTATTACTACTCATTTCCAAAACAATTTTTCATTACTTTCTCAAAACCAAAATCTCTCTCCATTTCTCTCGATTTTTTTTTCAAATTCGAGTTTGTTCTCTCAAATTGTTTAGCAATGAAAGAAAAAGAAGATAATTCAACAATTGTTTATGTTAGAGCATGGCTCGGTCAACCTCACTAAGTGTTGGTATGTCAAGCTTAGTAGTCAAATTTAGTGATCAAAACTCGACCGCTAAACAACACACATTAGGCAAAGTCATCATTGAGTTAGCTTTAGGTTGTGGAAGATTTTGGTAGGATTTAGAATCACTATTTGAAGAGTTGAAGAAGATTGGAGATCAAACGAAGACATCCGGCTTTATCATTCAAGAGGTTAGTGAATCTAAATAACGCGATTCCTTATCTTTACACTTGTGCTACAAAAGACAAAAACATAACTTAATGCTTGAGCTTTACATTATGACTTGATCACTTGTGATCAGTGTGTCTTAAGATATAACTCCGATTTATTGCTTGCGATATTGTTGTTGTAGTTATGACGTTCCATATTGCTTAGAGTTTTCTTTTCTTCTCTGTCTCTAAGTAATATAAGGTTTTTCCTAAAACGTTCGAGTTGGATATATCAGTTGTGATGTTGTCTCGGTAGTATTACGAGATTTAATCCATCACAGTATTGTGTCTCTACTTACCTAGTATGACTCTGTCGGATTGATTAGCACGTACTTGTATGAGCTAAATGTAAGAGAGATCGTGACTCACACTTATGTTGTGTAGACTCGATATACTGTTGTTCTGAGTTCGAATACTACGTCATGGTTTGGCGCTGATTACTGAAGTTCTGAATCATTTATTTGATTTTTTATATATGAACATCTTGTATGCCATATCATACTTTTAGATTTCCAAACCATATTCTTGATTATCTCATCTTATGGATTTTCATAGTTCGAAACCTCAATGTAGGTTTTGGTAAAACTAAACTTTGATTTCGAAACCATAATCTGGTTTTCGCATCCATAAGTTATTCGGTCTAAAACTTAAAATGTGACCAATGAGAGAACATGAGTTCGAAACGATGTTTGCTGGCTAACAGTAACTTGGGAATCGAGACCAATGTGTCTTGACCATGTGAGTGTTAAAAGGTCTAGTAGACCCTGGGGTTTCCTAAAGGTTTATGTGAACCGAGAAATATAATTTGTGCGTCAAGGACAAAAAGGTGTGATGCTGAAACGTCTCATGACCACATGGATTCTCAAGTTCGACACCAAACATTTGTGACGAGATTAATATGTGTTTCTTGTTTCGAAACTGTTAAGGCATTGTCCGGTCAAACCTACTAGCGTTGGTATGTCAAGCTGGTTGTCAGTTTTAGGTGTCAAAACACAATTCTTGATTTAGCCTACTAGAGTTTAGATTTCGGAATTGGGATATAGACTAAGTAGTAGAGACCTTGAAGACGAAGACTGTGAAGACAAAGAAGACATCAATTATTCTTCATCGACAAAAGGTTAATTAGTAGGAGTTATGACTTTTATGAAAAATCTTCTATTTTACTTTCTCTATCTTTCGAAATAGTCGGCTACTTTAGTAGTGATATAATAGCGATTGAGATCGTGTTCTTGTCTACATGACCATGTGTTATGTTAGTGTTTGTTCCCGCGAATACTAAGGTTACAAGAATGCATGAGATAGATTCGATACCATTTATCCATTGCAATGGTTTGCTTGCAAATCACTTGTTGGATACGGGTGAATCGGAGTACTCTTGAGCAAGAGTCTAGTGGATTATAGCTGAGGGCGTCTCACACGTCTAACTACTGGTTAAGCCCAGAACTTCCAGCGGGTCCAGTTAAACCGTAATCTGAATGGCGGACGGTTCCCGAACCGTACGTGAACAAAAACTTGGGATTTCTCCTGAGTTCCAAAGTGTCATTTAGTACGCGTACCAACGTGAACCTCTAAATCGATACTTTTGGTTGTAATTTAGATGGACGGTTTGCGAACCGTCCCAGGTGAATATTCTCTGGAATTTCACTCGGGTTAAACTCTGAACTCCTTTATCTCTTAGTTGGACTTGGTTATCACGAAAATATCTTATGTGGTCCATATAACGATTCCCAATGTGTCAATAAGATAAAGTTTATCTCTGGTCTGTTGGATCTCTATCTTGAAGTGTTTATGAGCTAATAAAACACTTGGCAGATAAATGATAAAAAGATTTCCAATTGAGATAAATCTAGGTTACTTGGTTTGCAAGTTAGGGTCCTAAACTTGTGGGACAAGAAACTAGTTGCTTTATTCTTAAGCAACCTATCTTATTGAGTGCTATAAATAAAGGTGTCTAAGGACGAATACCGCAAGCATCAAGCATACGTGAAGGTCCTTTGGGAAGTGATCGTAAACTCTTTTCACTTCGGTGAATGCTTGTTGTGGTATAGTCATCCTCTATTAGGTAGCAGTTCCTCTTTGGGATTTACCTAATGACTATAAAGACTTCTCTTGAGAGTTGGGAAGCACAGGTAGGAGATTGAGACCTTAGTGGTTGAAATCGTAACCTGTAACCTTGGTAACCTGATTACGTTCTTGTCTATTCTACGGTCCTTCTCTTCTGATATAAGGCCATTCAAGAACTGATACGTTACATACAAGGTTGAAAGGAAGCAACGCACGGCTGCACTCGGTGTTGTAAGACCTAGTTAGCTCCAGTTGTATAAGTTTCTTAATTGATTCTTCGTGTACAATAGAGGTAGAGACAAGTTGCATAGTTTACTCGGTTTACTTGTCAGCCCCCGCTTGTAAGTAGATTTCCATATGACCTGGAGCAATCCGAAGGAAGTCACTTTGTGTATGTCAAACTGATAGAGGACAGTTCAAACATACAGTCGATAATTGAGGTTGCAAAGCCGGAATTGTTGACATAAACCTTTAACAGCGGTTAAAGCAACTCCTAGACCTGTAACAGACGTCAGCTAGGGGAATCAAGTGCGTGACGATCTGTGGGGGATCTAGAGACGTAAGGAATGCGACAGTAGCCAGTTCGCTTGGAGGGTGGAATTGGTCTCTGCTACGTCCCAGACCGAAGTCTTATAGTAGGCTAGTGTTTGTAGTCAGTTTGTACTGTGCGGTGTTCAATCTGGACGAGGTCCCGAGGTTTTTCTACAAGTTGTAGTTTCCTCGTTAAAAAAAACTCTGGTGTCTTGTGTGCTTTACTTTCCGCATTATATTCTCTGATTATATAATTAAAGCAAACACAAGAAGTACGTTATTATAAACCTGATCGTTGTCCTCAATCCATCCCTTGGATTTACCAAGACCCTGTCTTGCGTTGGACTGATCCTTGTGATCCAAACTCAGGTTAACGGATCTGGATATTGATTTTTTAGATCGTCCAGATCTGACCATAAGTCTCACGAGCCCAAACGAAAAGTTGGTTGTATTTCGGTACCCCTGCTTTTTCAGAAACCTTAACCAAGGTTTTGCAAAATCTAAAGTTCGGAACCTTATTGTGGTTTCGCTATATGGAAACTTGATTTGGGAACCTTAATTCGGTTCTGGTCATATATGAACTTTAGGATCCGAAACCTTAATTTGGTTTCTGCCAAACAGGTTCGAAACCTAAAAATGGTTATCTCAGAATGCGTATTTTCAAAGTTCAAACTCTACCATTTTGATTTGTGCTTCAACGAATTAATGAGTTTGATATTCTCAGTTTGAAGTTTGAATTTGTTAATCATCAATGTACAACGAAGTTTGTTTGAGTCATAGTCACAAATATGGTTCGTCGCTCTAGTTAGTAGACACATGATTTCTGATCAATATTGTACGTGATTAGATCTTCATATGGATATACTACTTGATCAAATATTCATTTGATTTATTATTTGATGTTTTGATTTGAATTCTTGGATATCATTAACGTGATCATCTATATTAGAATCGAGAATTCATGAGATTCAACATTTTGCTATTGCTCGATGAATCATGCACCGTACTGTATCGGTATATCTTTTTGTATGATTCAGAATGTCCATTGAACCTACGTGTTCACTTAAGATTAACACACAAGGCTTGTCATCGTCTGTTATTATACGTTTATGCGAAACGTTGAGCCACGTTGGACTAGATTCCACTTCCGCCTAGGATCGTTCTGGTCTGTCCAGCAAAGCCTAGGAAGTGATGTCGACATTATCAAAGCTTATGACGACATTTGGAAGTAATATTACCTTAAGGAGATTTTCGAAACAACACGTTTTCGAAATGAGCTCTTCCCCAGGGAGCATATTTAGTAAGCACCATATTTCGAATTAAATGAAATATCCAAATATACCTTATGAATATTATTTGCTTTGATTGCTCTTGGCCAAACATTTATTGAAATATAGTTTTCATTTATGAAATATATTTTTCTTTAATATAAAATGCTAGAGTATTAGATCTCATTAAATGCTATGAGTCTAAGTGAGGTATTTCAGAATATATATGGAAATGTGCTTTAATGAATTTCCGAAATTAAGTTAGCCTCATTTCAAAGCTAAGCCTTAGTCAATATAAATAGGAGTGGTATCTCTCCTAAAAGTTTTGTCCCTATAACAAGCTCTTCTTCGGAATTGAAAGCTTGTGTTTAATCACTTTTTATTCCAGTTACCTTTAAGCTTTTGCTTTCGGTCTGGATTAGTGCAAGTCTTCTCTTGGGGATCGAGAAGCCTAAAAGTACCTCTTACGGGAAACTAGTTTATGTTTACTAGTCTTCTTTGTATTGTACTTGTGTTATGTTCTATCACGTTTATCAAACCTTGCGGTCTTGTTTATCCCATTGTGGAGGGTAAAACCCCTCGGGACACGTGTCAGAGATCCAAGAAGCAAGATCACACCAAAGGAAGAAGTAGCGAAGCTTCGGGATCAAACCAAAGAAAGATAAGTCCGAGGACACCGAGTAGAGAATCAGAAGAAAGGGATTCAGACCCTGCCTCGAAGGACCGAAGCCCCAGACCCATCTTCGGAGTACCGCCGAAGGAACCGTCTTACTCGACAAGGACTGACACCACCACGATTAAGTCCATTGTCTTATTAGCTGTAAACCACCCAAGCTTGGCCTATATAAGGCGAGCTTGGAAAACATTGTAAGGGTGAGAATTTTTGGGTGTAACCTAAGTGGCGAGAGAGGGATTAGGTCTGTATCTCCTCTAGCTCCTTAGGATCATATCCACGTAGTAGCAAACAAATCTTTCATACGTTTAATCCTTTGATTAATGTCTTTTTACATGTCTTCGGTATTGTTCTTGAGGTCTTCATACCTTGTATAATGTTTAAGTAACTGTGTGTGTGAGTTTGAGATCTGTGGGCTATGGAACATGATGCACCTATGCAGATTTTATACTCACACAGTTTGGCGCTAGAAACAGGGACTGATTAAAACAACTTAGGGTTTGCCTGTGATTTTTTGGGTTTTCAAATTTTTCATAATTTTCTCATTTTGTCAAAGATCTTCAAAGCTTGTTCTTTAAAAACGCTCCAATACCTTAAACGTCTAAAGATCCTTAAAGGCTTTAGCATGTTCAAGGGTTTTTATGAGCAAATCATCAAATGGTCAGATCAACGTCTAAGGGTTTCAAACCTTGACATGATGAAATCCATTTCAAGCATGGTAATTGATTTTCATAATATATGCCTTAGAATTAGGATCGGCTATAAGAAAACGATTATGAAAAAATCTTTAGACCTATTTTTAGGGTTTTCAAGGTCTCTGATACATTTGGAAATAAAAATTTACGGAGGAATCATTGGAAAAGATGGTTTTGGCTAAAAGACAAAAAATATAGTTAGGGATATATCTAAAAAGAACGAATACGACCTACGCTAAAAACTCGCACGATAAAAACCGTTGCAACGTACAGACCCACATGACAAACATAGTACACTGCAGTAGCCGCCTTGGACCTCACGGGTTTTTTGTCTTCTGACAGGTCACAACCAGAATGACTTCGAAATCTGATCAAGCTCCGAAGCAACGAGTGGGATCCTCGAGGCAAGGGACCGGCTCCTCGAGGCATCATTACACCAGATTCTCAACGAGTAAGGGTTATCACCCGAGGTGGCGGCAAGCACAGTCCAACACAGGGAACAAGTAAACGAAGATGAAGTACATGTAGAGGACTTAGGCCCAGAGGAGAAGGATTCCCAGAGGCTGACGAACTACCTCGACAGCAAGTACAAGAAGAAAATGGAGAAAATGACGAAGATGAAGATGAAGTGGTTGTCCCTGACAACGACATGCCTTTACACCAACCAACTGAAGAAGATATGACGAGAGCTGCATAGTTCAGAAAGTTAATCTTAAAAAACAGAAAGATAAAAAAGCTAAAAAAACAACTAGCCGAAGCAAATAAAAAGGTGGCAGAAAAGTCAGCATCAAACTACAAAGGAAGCAGTGAAGGACACTCTCGTCCAAATAATGTATCTCAATCGAAGAAACACTCTGCATCCAAAACATACATCAAGACCAAGGGCGCCAGCAAAGGCCATGGGATCACAGTATCGAGCAAAAGGACCGAACCAGGAACATAACCGAAGGAAAGCATACATATATTCAGCGAAGATAATCAAGCAAAGAAGGACGTCGAAGCTAGGGCTCTACAACAAGTAATGTTGGACCAGATCAAGACACTCCGAGCCGAACTCTTCGACAATAGGATTCAATCAAGCGACATGATTAAACTCACGCAAGCAATGAATGATGTCAATCGCTCACCCCTAAGCCCAGAAATCCTCTCCAAGGCGATTCCTATAAAATGCACTATGCCCACCTTCACATCAATCTTTGATGGCTCAGGAGACCCGACCTTGCATATTAAAATGTATCTCTGAGTCTTTTTGGCTTACGCTTATAGAGACGAAGTGCTCTATAAATATTTCCCCTCTAGCTTGAAAGGAGAAGCCCTCGCTTGGTATGACAACCTCACAGCCAGCTCGATCTCGTCCTTCGAGGAGCTGTCCAAAGTCTTTATACTACACTTCCTATACAACAACTCCTCCAATCCAGGGGTGGAAAAATATTTAGCATCCGGGTACGGCCAGGAGTCTACCAAGAGTCTGACAAACAGATGGACTGAACAGTGCGTAGAGGTGGGGAATGGCGCTACAGAAAAGGACAAAGTAAGAGCATTCCTCAATGCTCTTGATAAAAACCATCCTTTATATGATAGGCTCTTCTCCAAGAACCTCGAGACGCTACAAGATCTCCGAAAATACCAGAAGGAGCGAATTACCTTGGAAGAGATTAAAGAACAACCAACCCTGGGGAAGGAAACCATCTTAAAACAGGTTCATTCAATAAACAATTTATCACTCGAAGAACGAAGTCAAACAATGAATAATCAATCTGGGGATCCGTCGAAGCGAGAAAGACAAGATGATATTGGTCGCTATGGGAACGAAGGCAAATTCGGAGACGGCAAATACCATGACAATAGAAAATACAATGATAACCGAGGAAGCAGCTATCGAGGAGAATTCGAAGGAAGCAACAACCACCAAGGACAAGGAAACAGAAAGTTTGGGACAACTAAGCCAGGATTCCCTGCCTTTCACGATAGAAAACTCCCAAAGCTTTGCGTGCCCATCGAGGATGCTCTTCGGACTATCGAGCAGTCTGAATTTTCCAGTGAAATAAGATATCCCAGAAGCAGGGGTAACCAACCAAAGCATACAAAGAATTCAAGAGACTACTGTCAGTTCCACAAATTTTATGGACATACAACAGAAGATTGCGTTACGGCACAAGACCAAATTTATTTCTTCATAGCCAGTGTAGGGGGTGAAAACCCCTCGGACCACGTGTCTCGCATCCAAGGCATATAATCAAGCCAAGGAAGCGATACCGAAAAGAGCGGCAGCGATATCTCGGACTGGCAAAGGAAGAGAAGCTGCACTTAAGCGAAGTAAAGATTCGGAGTAGAAAAGTTTCGGACTGTGGCCAAGGACCGAAGCCCAGGATCCAGCTTCGGAGTGTAAACCGCCTTACTCGACAGAAACTGACACCACCACGATTGAGTCGTTTGTCTTTATTAGCTGTAAACCACCCAAGCTCGGCCTATATAAGGCGAGCTTGGAAAACGTTGTTGGGGGTTGGATTCTTGTTTGGTTGAGCCTAAGTAGCAAGAGAGAGATTAGGTTTGTGATCTCCTCTGGTTCCTTAGGGTTTAATTCATGTAATCTCAGCAGTAGTCATACACAGAAAGTTATTTTATCTTGTTTGTATTGCATTACTTAGCCTTTCATCACTGTTCATTGCATCCTCGATGCTGTTCTACTGTCTTCGGACTACAAACTACAACTATCTACTGTATGTGCGAGTAGATCTGATGGATGTGGTACCTCGAGTACCTATGCAGATTTTCTACTCGTACAGCCAGGGATCAATTTAAACACCTCCTAGAGCTACCGAAGCCACCTCCAAATCAGCCACAACCGAAGGAAGATCCAAAGCATGAAGCTTACGTGATAACAATCGATAGAGACATTCCAAGATTCGGCGCTTGTAATTCCATCGTCCACACAAAAGGCCTCGAGGGGATCCAAACAGACCGAATCCATAAGAGGGATTTCGAGGGAAAGAAAATACTTAGCGTAGTCACGAAGAATCATCTAGAAGAATGGCAAAAGCAACCCGTATTCTTTTCTGCAGCGGACATCCCCAACGAGGGAAGATCACACAACGACCCTTTGGTCATCACCCTCCAAATGGGAAAAATAGCGATGCCAAGAATACTCGTGGACCCCGGGAGTTCCGTCGATATACTATTTGGACAAACATATGATAAAATGATAGGAAAGAAAGCTGCTTTGGTGCCTTCATCGTATAACATATTCGGATTTAATGGAAAACCATCGACACCTCGGGGGGAGCTAATGTTAACAATTCATGTCGGCAAACAAAAGCAGCCAAATTATTTTGTGTAGTTGACATAGACTCTC
Source organism: Papaver nudicaule (assembly GCA_023529015.1). Classification (NCBI taxonomy): domain Eukaryota; kingdom Viridiplantae; phylum Streptophyta; class Magnoliopsida; order Ranunculales; family Papaveraceae; genus Papaver; species Papaver nudicaule. The sequence continues at coordinate 14,846 of JAJJMA010093430.1, forward strand.
CCTATAACGCTATCGTGGGAAGGCCATGGTTGCATGGCATCATGGGAGTAGCCTCAACCTTGCATCAAAATATCAGGTTTCCAACTCCACTAGGGATCGCGGAGATACCAGGCGACCCCTCCGAAGCCCGTGCCTGCAATGAAATAGACATTCAGGCCAAAGAAGGTAGCAAGGAATGCTCGGGGCCAACTAAGCAACCAAGAATCACAGATGAAAGTATAGAGAAATTCATAGCTGAAATAGAAGCAGGAATGACAGGCACCAGGCCAAACAACAACAAAAAGGACCAACGTCCCGACAATAGAGAACAGTTCCTCGTAGCAGCAGGCTGCCTCCAGACTCCGAATGAACAATCGAGCGAGCCTAGCGAAGACAGGAATATTCAACAAGAACCTTTCTGGGCTGGGCCATTCGTCATAGAAAAACAACTTGGGAATGACACGTACAGCTTAATCAATCTCGAAGGCCAGAAGTTAAAAACCCCAGTGGAGGGGAAGCATATGAAACACCTCGTCTAGAAAGAAACTTTTTATGTAAGCAACACTCGTAGAAAGATAGAATAAATGAAAATTGCACCCTTAGATGCAACTTCTTCCGAAATCAAACTTCAGATCCTGCCAGGGCGGGTAAAAAATCCCACCTGGCTAGGCATAATTGCAAAGGCTTTAACGCCACAAATAAACTGGCCATGACGCCATATCTCCCCTAGTGCCTCGTCGCAAAATAAAAAGGCTTTAACGCCAAGGCAAAAAACGCCAAAAATAAAAAGGCTTTAACGCCAAGGCAAAAAACGCAAAAAAATAAAAAGACCTCGAACAACAGGCACAAAGCTGATGACCATATAAATCGTAAGGGCCCTACGAGTTATATGGCACAGTCATCTACCCACAAGACACCCCGTTAGTGGTGGGCGCCTTGAATCAAGGCTATATAAGCTGATGATACATTCGCGCCCACTACCAAACGACCACGAGGACCTCACTTTCTGAGGCGTCGAGGGGACGATAAATGGGATTAACATCTACCTATAGAGGAAGATGGAACCCTGAGGCAGCTAATTAGCTTGCATTTACGGAAAATGGCAAGTGAGTTATGCAGCTAAGGGACCTCCTCCGAAACAGCCTTGAGGAGGAGCGTAAAAAGAAAAACAAAAAACGAATCCTTTATATATATGATCAGTACAGAACAAGGAAAGCGACAACAAAAAATATGTGTATAAACAAAAGATTCGGAAGAACACAACCAAAAGAGGCAGAGCAATACTGCTACTAAGCATTTGAAAAACCTTCGTCAGGCACAAAGGGAGGCATCATCAAAAATCTCCATTTCCTCCATAAGATCTTTGTCAACTCGGATATCACCTTCGTACGTCCGAAATCCAAAGTGGTCTGACCTCGAAGGGGTAATTTCCAAAGCAGTCGCAGTTTTCTCCTCACTTTCCTCTTCGCTGTATTCCTGAGCAGACTCTTGAAATAAATAGTGACTCTCCTTATCAAAGATAGTACCTGGGACTCGGCCACTACACCCATCAGTTTCTTCCTCAATTTCTTCCTCACTTTCCTCTTCGCTATATTCCAAAGCAGACTCTTGAATAAATAATGACTCTCCTTATCAAAGATAGTACCTGGGGCTCGGCCAGCACATCCCGTAGTGGAACCCTCATGACTTCGGGAAACATTATCCACCATACTGATAGTTTTCACCCCATCACCATGCGCGAGATCATTTTTTGAACCCTCGGTACCATCTCTAGGACACTCCTCGGGACTGCTCGGATCCACAGCCTGGAGCATCATGGACACCCTCGGAGTCCTCCTCGGCATCACCGCCAGGACTCCCCGAATTTCCGCCTTTGGAACCATCATCATCATCATCATCATCGTCGTCATTATCACCAGGACCATTCAAAAACTTTTCTAGCAA